>CAKAOI010029655.1:0-22500 GCA_916701655.1 Sebastiscus albofasciatus | reverse complement strand
TGGCTGACGTCTTGAAAAGAAGTAAAAGATTAGACAAACTTCTGAAAAGAAATCTATTGTATGGTAAACATTTCTTTCTTTCGATCACTACTTTCCGTTAGGGGTGTAAAAAAAATATCGATACACATGATTATCACGATATTATGTTGTGCAATACTGTATCAATTCTCCAAAACACTGTGCCGAATTTTAATTAACCTCTTAAAAATCAGACGGCCCGCCATCGGGCCTGGCACGCTATTCAATCTTTTGGAGTTTGAAGCTACTGGCATCATATGAAACTAGAAAAAACGTAAGGAATCCTTTGGTGAAACCAATGTCATATCACCTGGTCATTTTCACAGGGGTCCCTTGACCTCTGACCTCCAGATAAGTTAATGAAAATGAGTTCTGTGGGTACACCACGAGTCTCCCCTTTACAGACATGCCCACTTTATGATAATCACATGCAGTTTGGAGCAAAACCGTGCATTTTTGCACGCAATATAAATGTGTTATTTTTGCCTATTTTAAAATGGTATATTTCAGGTGTGTTTTTTATACGATGTACTACTAAACAGTTTTCCTAAAATTATATTAAAAAAATCGCAATACATTGCTTATAGTATCAGAATATATACTAAATTGTTACCCCAGCGCCATGATACGTATCGTATCGCCAGATTCTTGCCAATACACAGCTCTAGTTTCCATCAGTTTCTGTTTTGAACAATGCTTACAAGGCAACACTAACATCTGAGAATTAAAAAAAATAATTGCAACCATTTCCCATGCAATAATCAACCAAATTGACATTAGCCGTCTTACTGTAAGTCATGAGAAAATAGTCCATGAGAACAATACTTTTGGTCAGCCAACCATCAAAACTCAAATGTTAGCACTCAGAAAGGAAGTTTTCACACTCTGGAGAACTTGTTGACATCCTTTGTAAAGTACATTCGATTCGTCGTTAAGAAGATAAAACATTCTAAAGCGCCGGTATGCTCTTTGAAATATGTCTCTGCTGCCTGTCATGAAATAACACATTCATTTCATGCCTATTTGATCCCATGATAAATAGATTTCAGTGAAAAGATATGAGCGGAAGCAGCACTTTACAGCTTGAGCGAGGCCACTCTATTGATCATGACCAATCTGCCTCCCACCAGCCTCTCAACAATGAACGCTAAAGACCCAGAAGCAAGCGCTAACTGATATTCATCTTTTGATGTGAATTCACTATTACACTGTCGATGACTCATCGCCAGAATAAAGCAAACACTGGCGCTGCTGACTGTGTGTCAGGTGGGCCTAAATGATGAATGCACAAAATATAAGGAATTTCTTTTCCGATATTGAGCTGCAGCAGCAGCAGCCCCTCCTGTGCAATCCATACCTCGAAGCTAATAATCCATTATGTGCCTCTCTTTATCTACATCTCCTTTGTGGTTGGTATGGATTTAATGATGGGGATCGATAAAGGCTAAGACTATTACCTGGATTCACCTCATTACTGTGTTTAATTAAAAAGCAGGTGTCCCTATGTATACTTTCAGGGTATACAACATACACACACGGAAACAGTCTGTCATATGTCACCACCAAGGAAGAAACATCTGTTTCTATGGGAACCCGGCCCCTTTGATGATGCAGGCAAAACACACAAACCACGCTAGTGAGCATGCAGGTACACGTACACACACTATATAGTGTTGTGCATCACAGCGACACGCCTTATCAGCAGCCACAGAGGATGTGTATGTCGATGTGAACCGTCACCTTGTGTCTGTGCGTAAATAAGAGGGAGACAGAAAGGGATGGGAGAGAGAGAGAGAGAGAGAAAGAGAGAGAGAGAAAGAGTGTGTGGCTGCCAGATCCCAGACCAGATGGCTAAATGTCAGTGAATACCACACCAACATGACAGCTAGTTCTCCCTGACAGAACCAGTACACGCTGCAGCCCAGCATCACCTATTAATTCAGTGAGCAAGCGAGCTGAGGCTTTCAGCACCGGACGGGATTTCACATATTTTCGCTTTTCCGTCTTTGATCTCGTGGGCATCCAGAAGGCACCACAAAGGCAGGACCGTTCGCTCACAGCGACGACGGTTTAATACTTTACACTGGAATCGAAAATAAAAAAAAAAGTCTATTATTGACAAGTCTGCCTCTTCCTGTTGCGTCTGAATGTAAATTTTTAGCACCTGGGTAGTTTTTAGTTTCCAGTGCTTAAGGAATCGACTGACAGATTTTGCATTAAGCTCAGTAGAGATTGATGGGGGGGCTTTTAGCTCAAAGTAGCTAGTGTGCAGTTTGCTTTGCTCCTCTGGTGATGTCATACCGGGCTTTTATGGCTGGTCAAATATTAGCCTGGAAGGATGAAGACACATACACACACACATGCAAAGTACACATTACACCTGTTTACCACCCTAATTTGCCCAGAGATCTACGGTGCACTTCCATTACCTTTGTTGCCATGGCTCTAATGTTTGCTGTATAAGCAATTTGTTGTGTGTGTGTGTGTGTGTGTGTCTATTACTGGGATGCCAGTCCTACAGATTCTACACTTTGAGCTCAGATGTCCTAGTTTAAATGTTACTAGGCTGAGCACAAACCATGTTGTGACAAAGACTGGAGAAAAGGAAAAGGGAAGAGAAAAGTCTTTTAGTATCAGTGGTATCTCTACTACACAGTACGGTGAAGGAGTAGAATATCTAGGAGATTTAAGTGCACATGTGATGCATATGATGGTCTCATATGAAAGATCAACAATATCATTGTCCTTGACCAAAGGGCAGCACTGTGGCTGCTCACTGCTCCTCAAATAGTTGAGATGAGTCAGATGTAAATTTCCCCACGGAGGTTTATTCAATTTAAACTTAAGATTTAGATTTAACATCAACCCCTGCACAGCAATCTGAATATACTCCATCACATTGCTATTTCTTTATATACTATTTACTGTATATAAGAAGTGGACGTAGTCATGGTGACGTCACCCATTGGTTTATGGACAGCCGTTTTGAAGCCTCGAGTTCGGTATTTTGGCTGTCGCCATCTTGGTTATTTGCAACCAGAAGTAACACGAGAGGGTGTAATCTAAGTACAACCGAACACTGAATAAGACATTTTTAAGCAACCAAAAAGGTTAGAATTAACTCCTATGAACTGAAAACACACTGTGAAAGGGTTAAAGTTATATGACAAAAACACAGACAACTCCCAGACCAGACAACGCCATTTACGTCCTAAAGCATCCCCTGCTTTATGGTCTTTTTTGTCTCTATATGGGACCATAGTTTACTAAATGAACATCATGCTGTATTGAAGAAGACTTGAAACTAGCGATTGAGACAAAAAAAACTCATGTTTACAATGTTTACTGAGGTAATAAATCAAGTGAGAAGTAGGCTCTAGGCTTCTTTTTGCAACCAGAGGAGTCGCCCCCTGCTGGCTATTAGAAACAATGCAAGTTTAAGGCACCTCCGCATTGGCTTCACTTTTCAGACACTGGATGTAATCCGTATGCTGCCATATGCACAGTGAATACTAAACTAAGTGTTAAACTGGGCTTTGTTTTCCCTCTTGAGGTCCTGCCCAATATAAAAATGGTTTGGGAAGAAAACCTGCCTTGAACACAACCACTAAGCTCACCAGTGACGAGAATGTTTCTATCTGAAATGGGGACATTAAGACTGACATCGCTCCCTGTGGTAAGGTTGCACTGAGAACTTTGAGTTTCGGTGATGGACAGAGACATTACTCTCTCTTTCTCTCCGTGTGCTCTGTGGGAGCTGTAATGTGGGTCGATGTGAGGCAGAGGACACTTTTAGCTCAGTAAAAATATCCCGCTCTCTCTCTCTCTCTCTCTCTCTCTCTCTCTCCCTCACTGCCTCTGTTTCACTCGCCGCCTTTACCACTGTGCACATCTGGAGCGTCATACAAACTATCAAAAATTCACCTCAGCATTACTAGTCGGTTTCAGACAGTTATGTAATAATTCTTTCCTCAGCGTTGGCATTATGGGAACTTTATTTTCGTTTCATAAGGCTCATTTGACCTGATTTAACATGACTTGTTTGCCAAATTATACTCTAGTGCTGATTACCAACGTGGCATCACACAAACCCACATGCATATGCACAGATCCTATATGTGTCCTGTCCTCCCAAACACAAATACACACACACACATCAAATAGATATAAACACACAAAAGCCTCACAGTGGTCTGATATGCATGTTTGGAGTAAACAGGGGGCGTAAGATGGGACAGTTTCCAGAGATCTGGGACAGTTTTCAAACAAAAACCTAAAAATACTGATATGCTATTTTTAGTTTTGGACTGGCAGGACACACATACATGCAAAGAAAGACACACAAAAAGTACTTTTATCTGTCTTCTCTTTAAAGAGAGAGAGAGAGAGATATGAAGAAAGCGGCAGAGAAAAAGAAGAAAGAGAGGTTGTGAGGTTTGTGTGGAAATCTCCCTATCTTTATCACCAAAATGGGACTATTAAAAAGAAAGGGACGATGGGAGGGAGAGAAGAAGAAATGGCATTGTAATGAATGTGGTGCCACAGCTGCCATCTTCTAGAGTCTTTAGCTTTCCCTTTTATTAGAGGTGGAGAAGAAGAGCGAGGGAGAGAAGAGAAAGGCTCGGAGAAAGAGGAAGAGAGGGGACAAAAAATGTTTTTGCTTATTGTCAATTCAAAACAATTATACACTGATAACACTAAAGCAGTTAACAGAATGTTACGCTTTAGTCGCATTGTTTCTGTTAAACAGCAAAGCCACTGAAGTTCTTCCAAAGAGAGAGACAAAAAAATGTCAGTTCTTCTCCAAATATTGTTATGCTTATTATAATATATTATAAAGTGTCAACAGGCAAAAAAATCATTTAGGGCTGTCAAAGTTAAAGCGATAATAAAGCATTAACGCAAATTTGTTTTAACGCCACTAATTTCTTTAATGCAACTTGTGATTTTGCGACAGTTTTAAAGCTATAGAGTGAAGATACTGGCATCATATGAAAATAGAAAACCTAAGGAATCCATTGCTACCAATTATGTTATACTAGCTTGCAAACGAGGTTAAATAACGTTACGAACTTACGCAAAATTTTGGCAGGGAAATACTGGCATGGCCATTTTCAAAGGGGTCCCTTGACCTCTGACCTCAAGATATGTGAATGAAAATGGGTTCTATGGATACCCACGAGTCTCCCCTTTACAGACACGCCCACTTTATGATAATCACATCGTTTGTCATTATTTTGTGTTTATTGATTTTCAGTAAGAAATACATACATTTGCTTAAAGCAAGCATATTTTAATAATAAATAAAAAAAATATTATTAAATTAAATTATTATTAAAATAAAATTATTTAAAAAAACACAATTATCTTAATTAATATAATAATAATAATAATAATTATAATTATTATTATTATTATTATAATGATGATTAAATAATTCCAATCATGCCCATATTTGCCTCAATAGACAGCCCTAATAAATACACTACTTCAGCTTTGTCCTACAGTGATGCAATAGTGGCTTTATGTTTAACATACTAACCACAATCCATTATCTCTTCCATTAGGGTTTATAGCCATTAGCTCATGAATGAGAATATTGCCAACCGCTGTTCACTAGTGCATAAACACAGGAATACAACCTGCCCGATGCTAATCAATTCAAGGCTTATCTATAGTCAATTAAACCCTCCTGATTCCCATTTTATATTTGTGACATTTCAAAAAACACATTTATTCCAAAAAATAGGAGAATTAAAAGAGAGAAGATGAGAAAGATATTCTGGTAAAGCAGAGGAACTACGGTAAAACTTTCACTTGAGTTCAGTGTATTTTTTTTTTTCCCTCCCATGTTTAAGGTTCATTTTCAGTAACACCGGAGCCCTGCAGCACTGAGGAATTAGTACAAAATGGCTCCAAAATGAGGTACCAATGGAGCAGAAAACCAAACAGCACTCTGAAGTAGTAACTTTGGAGTTTGGAAAGCACCCATGTCTCAAACAGAAATGGTAACTGGGGTATTCCTTGTTTTCCTCTGGGAGCTGAAAAGGGGAACAGCATTTATAATTTCCAAATAATGACTCCCCAGACTCCGGCACGGTTGGAACTGGTTGTACTGTACTGCAGAAAAACTTGCAAGGAATTTTAAGTTTCCCATCTGTGTAGAGGGGCCTACTAATGTCTATACAACCGGTTAAGATACAGTAGCGAATGACTCACATTAACCTCTGTCTGTTTGTATACAACACACACACACACACTGTCACACATCCTATTGGTAAATAAACTAATAAATGCATCAAGTTCCACTGCGGCTATTCACAC
Organism: Sebastiscus albofasciatus; assembly: GCA_916701655.1. NCBI lineage: Eukaryota > Metazoa > Chordata > Actinopteri > Perciformes > Sebastidae > Sebastiscus > Sebastiscus albofasciatus. Next base: position 16,158 of record CAKAOI010029655.1, on the reverse strand, counting down.
GCCCACCCACACACACACCACAGGACACACAAATAAACACACACATCTACATCCTTATCTGGATGCAAAGTGAGCGGCTGCATTCCACTGTGACTATTCAGAGGTGCACACACACACACACACACACACACACACACACACACACACACACACACACACACACACACACACACACACACACACACACACACACACACACTGTCACACACCACCGGTCACCACAAGAAAACACAGACCAACATTGTTTAGATAAGTGAACGTACAGATAGATGCTGATCGTTCCTCTCCGTCTATAAATAGACACTCCTAGCAACCAGCAGAGTAGCACCCAAAGGATCAGCATGTTAACTTGATCCTCAACAGCACAGATGATGATGGTGGAGAGGAAGGGAGGGGCGGGAGGACGTGTGGAGACTCCAAACACCAGACAACATTTGGAGTAATATGGGTAAAGGAGTCCTTTATAAGGCAGTAAACTGAGGTGATTTCATCAATTTAATGAAATTCAACATGTTGGATCCAAAGGCAAACACACAGGCCTGTTCTGAGGTAACGTGAACAAAGATAAGAACACCAGAAATAAAAGGTAAACAAACCAGTTTTGTGGCAGTAATCTTAATCCACCTCAACAAGGAAATGCAGTGCCCGTGCAAAGTTTTTCACCCACATTAGAAGTTTTCCTGTTCTATTGTTTTACAACATTAAATCAAAGCAGATTTAATCTGTCTTTTTTTGACACTGATCAAGACCCCTTTAATCTCAAAGTGATCTCTAGAAAGTGACAAAATACTTGATTGCACAGGTATTCACCCCATTTTGATTGGACGTCAGGTAAAGCATCAATGATGCAGCCAACTGATTTTAGAAGTCACATAATTGGTTAAAAGGACATCACCTGAGTGGGAAGTCAAGGAGGTTCAATTGACTGTAGTATAACTACACCTGTATCTGGAGGCGGCTTTTGGCGAGTCAGAATCGTTTGCAAAACCTACACCGTAAAGACAAAGGAACACTCCAAGCAACTCTACGAAAGAGGTGCTTGAAAATAGCAAATCAGGGGATTGGATACAAGAAAGTCACTTAACACCCTTTAGAGTGCAGTGCAAACCTGACATTTGTATATTTATTATATTAACATAAAGTAGTAAAACGGGCCGCTTTGCTATTTGCTGGCCGATTGCAAATCTTTTGCCTTTTCCCTCACGCTTGGGGTGAGGCTTTGCAGGGTTTTCGGCCGGCTTGGTGTCGGTGCATGAAGACGAACGAAGCAGTTGATCATGAACTATAAGCAGTTTCTACTGTACAATCAATTAAGGAATCAAAAGGTGTAAGGCATCAGCTGTAAATCCATCTAGTTAAGCTTTTGCCAAATAAACTACTTGGTTAAGGGTAGTAAAAAACATTGCCTGCATAGTTAAAGGAAACCAGACGGTTGGTAAGAGACAGGGCGTTAATGTTGAAGTCACCTGTTTTTGTACCTCTAAATAATCACCGTGACCTCCTTTCTAACACTGTAGGTCTTGTTGTGGTGTAAAAAATGTCACCTTTCATCAGTGGTTGCTACAGAAAGAGGACACTCATATATTCACACGGCTACAAGAGGTCGTCACTTGTCAGGAAAACTCAAAACAAAGGTCATTTTACGCATTTGAAAAAAATTACCAAATCTATTGTTTACATAAGAAGAGAAAAAAAAAAAGCATAAAGGACAAGACACTGAGAGAGAAAAGGTGCGTTGTGATGTGGTCCATTACCCTCTGAAAGGTGATTCATTGACTTAAAAGGTGCTTGTTTCACACGCCTACTGCAGAGCCAGCAGCTAATTCATCTAACACTAAACGCCCTGTCACCTACTGCTGACACACACACACACGCACACGCACACACACACACACACACACCTCATCGCACACAAATGAGCGACCCTGAACAGGCGCGTAAACATGGCTGACAATATACAAATGTATGCAGACGATATAGAAATCAAATAAGCCTGAACGTGCGCGCACACACACACACACACACGCGCCGTATCGCACCAACGTAATCTCAAACCTCAATCACCGTGAATCCTATTACGCCTCATTATTGCTCACGGGATTTAGTGTCAAAATTGTGTGTCTGTGCGTACATGTGTGTGTTTTTAGCCTCTCTCCATCAATCAGTGTCTAATCAGGTGTATTGATTAGCTAATTGCTCGGTTATGACAGCATTATTCTGTCAATCTGAAAGTGTCCATATTGATCTGATTAGAGAGGGATGAAGGGAGCGCAAGAGGGGGAAAGTGATTAAGGAGGGAAAAGGGGAGAGAAACAGATGCAGGGAGTTTTATTTTTACATAAACTTCACATTCTAGTTAGAGAAAATGCATCTAGTTTTACCATTTTTTTTTACCAAAGTTGCATTTCCTGAACTGAACTAGTCAAAGTGCAGCACATATATTCCTCCCTGAGAGAAGAGACTTTCTCACACTTTGGTTCCTACCCTTCTTTCCCTCTGTAACCAAGGACAGATGAGGAGCATCACTACGGTTACCATATCCATGACAACCTCTCCCGCTGCTATTATTGGGCATGTCGTCAAGGAGACAGAGCGGCACATTATGGGATGCGGACGGAAATAGAAATCATGTACTGGAAGCAATACAACAGATCTCTGGTATTACATAAGAAAGAGCTGTGCAAATCTAGCGAAGGGGGCGCCATATTGATTCTAAAAAACTCCCATCACACTTAGGGTCAGGGGTAAAATGTAAAGAGCATCATCAGGGATATACGGAGCCGTAGTCGTGATGCAGCTGTTTTTTGAGCTTATACTTCATTAAAAGATCAAGCTTTGTAGAAGCCTGTGGTTTATTTGCAAATGATAAAAACTGGTAAAAAAAATGGGAAGGAATAAAAACTGCGTGGGAGAGCAAACAAAACCACAAGGGGCTAAGCGCGACGTGTCACCCCAAATGACAAACAGAAAACAAATGACAACAATACTCGACAAGGGGGGGGAGGATGACACAAAAATGTGAAATAACACGAGGGGTTCAGGCTGAGCTCAATTACAAGAGCTTTGATGCAGGGAATATTTAACAGCCTCCCGTGGCTCCGACTCACGTCATGTTTAATGAGAGGGTTACCCCACGGTTTGTAGCAGTGGAACGCAAAGGTAACACTGTAAGAAATAACTTCACATTGTGGAGGGGACAATGTTCAAAACAAGTGGTGGGGTTTTCCTACTGGGACGACAATAAAAGGTCAGTCACAGGTTGATTCTTCCCAAATGTGCACGAGGCGTCAGTTGGTCTGTTAGAATGTGCTTAAAGGGTCTATTTGTAACTTTCAGAAATGCTTGTTAACAGCAACACCTGTGACCGTTAAGTCAACGATATACTCCATTATATCCTTACATAGCAAATAGTTGGTTGCTGCTATATTAATGCTCTGGATGTCGTATAATGTAGAGAACCTTTTAAATGTCAATATAATGAGAATCACAATAGACTCTCAGGGGAATTAACCAATAGGACGTAAGATTGATTCTGGCAGTTTGGGGGTTTAATCGCCGTCTTGCAAACACAATAAAAGAACTGAATAAGGTCATTTGTCAAGGTGAATGCATATTGCAAACAAAAAGTAATCTTAAGATGCGCTTCTGGCAATGTCAAAGAAGGCATGTTAGTGAAGCAGTAGGTAGTAGTGAAGTAGTCATGTAGTAGAAACTGAATGTAGACATGTTCAAGTTCTACTACTTCCCCCTTCCTTCCCCCACAAAAGACTGTTTGTTTTAACTTGTTTACTTGTTTATACCACACACATACTTTTGCTATCTGTCCCCAACGTCCGTCTTGAAATGGTAAAAAAAAGGGCGTTTAGGTACGCTGCTCCTGCAGCTTGGAATTTTTCCTGCAGAATGATTTGGATCTAGGGAAGCTGGTCTCTTTAAGTGTTTTTAAAAATAGACTGAAGGAGTTGGAGGAATGTTCATCAGGCTGTAGATGTTTTGTTTGAGCTATTTGCCCCTATGTGATCTAGAATATGATGACCTGAGTCTTATTTTTTGGTCATGTTGTATCCCCATGTGACTCATGCTCAGTGAGGCTTTACCTGGTGAAATAAATTCTAAAGAAATACAAAAATGTATTTACACACACACACACACACACACACACACACACAGATACGTGGTTCGAGTGTGTTATTTAAACCTCTCGTCCATCTGCACACTGCTTCCCGGCTGTCAGAAGGTTATAAAACTAATTGACCACAGCTGTGGTGGTGGTAAGTAGTTTTTAGAGCGTGTGAGTGTGTTTGCATGTGTGTTGTATCTTGTCATTAACTAGGAGGGGTGGAGGGGGTCACCAGAACGGTCCCAAATAACCCTGCAAGAAGAGAAGACCTGGAAATGAGGGGGCCAAACTTTTCCTGTAAGTGTGTGCGTCTGCATGGCAATGCTTCGTGCTGTATACGGTTTCAAAACAAGCTAAAACAGTGCCAGAAAAATTCTCCTTATGGTGTTGACAGACATTGAGAGACAGTAGACTGTTATCCAGTCTAGACTGAGCACTGAAAATGTAAATAAATTACATACTACGCATTATTTTTCTTAAATGCAGTGCTTTACCTTCTTTTATTATATATGAAAAGTATTATTTACACAAAATATTCAGTATATTTGTGTTACAACCATAAAAGGCTGCATGGGGGATTACTTATCCTGGAAGTCCAGGCGTTCAAGATGCATCTGAAAGGTGAATTTTAAGTTCTGACTCTATGAGTTGTATAGAATTTACTCTTTGCTGGAGTATTCATTAGCTCTTTTTTAATATAAGTGGGTTTTTTTCAAAGATATTAAACTAATGAACGACTTAAAGAAGCCAGAGAACGCCTTAAATTGTTTGATCAGTAAGTGTAATGTGATCACTGAGACTTGATCTGTAAAAGCTGTAAAACAGGGAAAGTAATGTAATTGCTGTATGTTAGGCCTCCTTCAGAATACAGAGAGAGATAAAGAGAGGCAGAGAGAGAGAGAGAGAGAGAGAGAGTGGGTGATGGACACAAATTAAGATGATGAGTGCTATTTACTCTTCCTCTACTGACTCATACACCTGCTCTGACACTGTATCATTAAATGAGAAATCAGAGGGTAGATGCACAGTAAAAACAAATGAAAACAAATATTACATCTCACAGATCTATAGTAAGACCAGAGTAACTTTATGAATAGACGCTGGATCCTCGGACTGTTTTCTTATCCAGAAACTCCCCCCTAAATACTAATGACATTCTCTAAAATCAGCAATTAGCTCATGCATGGACATGTTGACATGTGAAGGGGGCACATTGCTAAGTCCACATACACACACATACACACACACAACAGGCAATCTGAAAACAATAGTACGGCGTGAGTTCTCGAGAAAAAGTTAATGTGGCAAAGTCAATCTTAGAAAGGAGGAAAGAGAGAGTGACAGATGTTACATGGCCTCAGAGGGATTAGTGTCTTCCTCACACTAATACACTAGCGTACATCTGCAAGCTTACACACACACATACAAATGTAAAAACACACACATAAGTTGTATATATACTGTATATATACACATAATCGTATTGATTTATGTGATCTACTGGTGATCTGTCCAGGGTTTGTACCCCGTCTCTCGCCCAATGTCAGCTGGGACTGGCTTATCCTCAAGGATAAGCGGGTATAGCTAATGGATGGATATTGATTTATATAACCACAGAGGAACACGCTGCTTTACAAACACACACACACACACACACACACACACACACACACACACACACACACACACACACACACACACACACACACACTCTGGTGAGCGGCCAGGTTAAGGTAATTAGATAAAAGGTTTGGCAGGAAGCAGTCAGACGCTTCGCAGCAACAGATGTCTTTGTTTTGTAAGATACGTTTCGCTTTACTTTACTCTAAATATCTTCTACATTTAGCACATTACACTAGATAGATGACATTTTTGGCAACCACAAAAATCATTCCCTAATCAAAACGACTATTTTTTTCGCCTTAGTCCCAAAAAAAAATTCTGTTGCCCACAAGAAAATGATGCTTTTGCTTTTGATCAAATCAACTCACATCGTTTTCATTTGATACAACTCAAGAGTCCTCAGTCAGAAATAACTGAAACCCTCCATTTTCTTCAGGCTTCAAAGTGAAACATCATAATCAACAACTCGCTTGTATCCAAACAACCAATGATAAGAGCAACTGATGCTCAAAGACGATATTATTCATGGAAGATATTATTTTACTCCCTACTTCATTTCGTCAGCAAATCACACACACACACACACACACACACACACATGCTGCTCAGTAATGCTATTAAATAAAAGAAAAAATCTTTTATAAATCAGCTACACACCTAATATAAAATGTGATAACACATCCACATGGGAAACACAGGTGTCAGAAAACACAAGAACAAAAACCAAGAAAGTCTGTCTTCCAGTGAGCCAAGCAGTTTACTCAAACCAGCAACTAGTTGCGTAAACAGCAAGTGAGCGTATTGAACTGTAAAGCGGTAAAGATATAGTCGATTACTCACCAGGTTGGAGTTAGTGGCGTTCGAGTCATCCTCGGGGAAGGGGATGTAGACGGCTAAGGCCACACAGTTGGCGAAAATGGTCATCAGGATGATGATCTCAAATGGTCTGAGAGGAGGGTTAAGGAATATACACACCGGTACACAGTACACAAAACACAAATATAAAGACATTTAAACAGGAGAGATCATCTACTTAGTTATTCTTTTTTTTTTTACGATTAACATCTTAAATGGCATTTTGAGATAACAAACATTTACAAGCATACATGTGACAAATATCTGGGGATAGGACAACCAGCAGTATTAATGTCGGTAGTTCATGGAAAGTATAAAAACTAGGGCTGTCAAAGTTAACACGATAATAAATTTGTTTTAACGCCACTCATTTCTTTAACACATTAACGCAACTTGTGATTTTTAGGTTGTAGCGGGCTCAGTTATAAAGCTAAAGTGAAGATACTGGCATCATATGAAACTACAACAATTAAGTAATCCATTGGTACCAACCATGTCACAGAGGCAAGGAAGGAGGTTAAATAAAGCTCCAAACTTACACTAAATTTCGGTGAGGAAAAACTGGCATTGCTATTTTCAAAGGGGTCCCTTGACCTCTGACCTCAAGATATGTGAATGAAAATGGGTTCTATGGGTACCCACGAGTCTCCCCTTTACAGACATGCCCACTTTATGATGACCATATGCAGTGCGGGGGCAAGTCATCGTCAAGTCAGCACACTGACACACTGACAGCTGTTGTTGCCTGTTGAGCTGCAGTTTACTATGTGATTTTAGCATATTTTTTTATGCTAAATGCAGTACCTGTGAGGGTTTCTGGACAGTGTTTGTCATTGTTTTGTGTTGTTAATTGATTTCCAACAATAAATATATACATACATTTGCATAAAGCAGCATATTTGCCCACTCCCATGTTGATAAGAGTATTAAATACTTGACAAATCTCCCTTTAAGGTAAATTTTGAACAGGTAAAAAACATGTGAGATTAATTTGCGATTAATCATGTACAATCATGCGATTAATCGTGATTAAATATGTTAATCGAGAGGTCATCAAGGAGCGACGGGTCGTCCAGGATACACAAACTCTGTGAAAAAGGCACACCTATGTAACATTTTTGTGAATCTCAGAGCAGAAGTCTTGTATTTTGGGGCAGCTCCACAACATATGAGTCAACCGTATACCCTCCCCGTTCTGGCATCTCCAGCATTCTGGGATTTGTGGTAGCTTGACTCTGGACTCTGAATTGGATTAGCCTGGTTTTAAGTTCCCTGGACATGATTTTAAAGTTTAGTTTAGGATCCTACTGTGGATGACACACCGAGGTCCGCCTTCCCGAGTCAGTCTGTGGGAGGACGGGCCTTTCTTTGTCTGAGCTTTTTTAAAAAGCACCGAATGACAGAGCGAGGCCTCGTGTCCTTCATCTACTTGGTTATTCTTAACAGACATTCGAATGAGGACGGGGTTCAAAATAATATCAGTGTAATTGTGTCCTGTTCTATTGCCACTGCTCTTGGGGTCTTTTAAACAATATGTCTTATACCTCAGTGGAGCTAACTGGACTGGATTGCTTCATAATCAATCATTGCAGGAGAAAAAATGGTCTGAATGGGCAAACCATGATGTTGTTTTTGGTCTAATTACCCTCTGGTACATTGTGGACCAGGTAATATAAAAAATATAAATCTATACGCGTCATGTTCTGGTACAAAGTAATACAGATTCTGACCTCTGACCTTCCTGAATACAAAAAAATCTTTATATCAGGCATGTTATTTTAACAAAGCGGTATTTTTAAACAACCTAATACACCCTTACATAAGCAGAGGTATATATACACACACAGCAGAGTGCACATGCAGTGTACACAATGAGAGATCAAAGCTGTTTGAGTTTGCCTTTGCGTTAACAATAAGACATATTGGGTCACTTAGGAGCCTCTTTGTGTGTGCGAGGGGGGTTAGGGAGACAGTGCATGCCCTAATATGGGTGCGTCGAGGAGCAGGCCTGTCGCGTGGAAGACGGGATGTGGACGGAGGAAGAGCGAGAGCGGGATGGAATGAGAGAGAGGAGAGAGACACAGAAGGTTTTTTTTTTATTTTTTTATATGCAACGGTCCTTGAGAGGGGAGCGACCTCATTATTTTTGGCCTCCGAGAAGAGGGAGAGATGCAAAGTGAGAGAGAATGGAGGGAGAGTATGTGAAGGAGAGATAAAGGAGGTCTGGTTTGCATCAACACAATTACTAACTGCCACTGCTGTCACCTCCTTGTGCTCTCCCTCTGCTCTCTTCTTCCACTCTTTCCTTCCTTCCTTCCCCCCCTTTGGCTGCATGTCAAATTAGTCTAGACTCGTAGTATAACTTATAAAACCGATGTACTGATGAGTTGCAACCGTCAGATTCTCAAATGCAGAAGACAAACCATAAGCAAACTGTAATGTACTCTTTTAGCTGACATTCACGCTCACGTTACGTCACGCCATGAGTTCAGGCTTTTGCTGAACTGAATCTGACTTTACTGGACTTTTCCATCCAACACAATTGTCAGTTTTCACAACTTTACCAACTGGTAATGGTTGGCTGGGGTATACGTGCAGACTACAGGACGCTGGATCTGGTATGGATATATATATATAGACTACATCCTGCCAAAGCCAAAAGAGGGAGTTAGCAGCAGTACTTGAGAAAGTGACCGAATTAGAAGAAAAAGGGGAAAATGGAAAAAGGAATTGATCCTTATTTTCAACTGCTTTACCATATATCCATAATGTCTATTCAGAAATGTATGCCGGTGGTTTCACATTGGAGTAAAATGAATAGCAGCTTATGGCTGCCTGCTAGGAAAGATCTTTACATTCAGCACTTTTCCAGGGATAATGGTCTGCATTGAATGTACAGAGCCAAAGTTATTTTCATTTTTATTGGTATGATTTTTATGGCGGCAAAAAGTCACCAACAGGAACTTCTCAGCAGCTTCTAAGTTCCAACTTAAGATGTTCATCATCCTTACATCTAGAAATAGATAGAAGCTGTGAAAAAGGTCCGTCCTCGACAAAAGAAATTCTTCGTCGACTAACACTCGTGCGATTTTGTCGACATATCGATTAGGTCATTTAATCGACAGATCTGTAAAACTGACTTTCTCCACAAAGAATCACACAAAAGTGCCACTTTAAATCTTGTGTTTACCAGAGATGTGCTCATACATTTTCTTGGAAATTAGTCATTCAGCATGAAAATGCATAAAATATGATGAAAATCTTAGGCGCCTAAGACCCGAAAAGACCGATTAGTCGACTAATCGACTAGGAGGGGGGGAACCCTACTGTGAAATGTTTTGTTTTTAAATCCAAACTCCACCATAAAGGCCTTGAACACTGGAGTAAAGTTTGTAAAGTTGAGTAAATAAACTACGTTACAATTCTGACAACATCAGAAATTGTTGCCGTTAACTAAAAACCACATCTGAAATTAATCAGTACACTTTTCTTTTATTAGTGCCCATTAATATTTTGAAATTACCCAGTGCAGTTTCTAATAGGTTTGATGACGGAGGAGAGAAGGAACTGTCTCGACAAATAAATAAAGTTTCAGTTTAAATAAGAAGTAAACTTAACACTCTTGAACTACCTACAATCACACTAGCAATCTTGCTGTGTGTGGCCCCTCTAGAAACAGACCTGCTATCTATTCTAGCGCTTTACTGCCGTTTCAGAAATAGCCCTGGTATGCAGACAGTTAAATAGCGAGAGAGAGAGAGAGAGAGAGAGAAGAAAAAAATCTTAAGCGTTTTTTTTATTGTAGAACTAATACTTAAGTTTATGTTTGGATTAAGGGTTGACCCTTGAACATCGTCGGCCATAAGATCATTCAGCCCGGGACCAAAACGCATCAAAGTTAATCGCTCACCCTTGTATCGGGGGCTCATTAAAAACACACTCCAGACATGCGGGGACCCGCAGAAAAAAAACAGGCCTGCGACTCATTCTGGGTTCCTGACCCATAATTTAGAAAAACCCTTGAGGTCTGCTTCCATCAACATGATAATAAATCTAGTGTCTGCTGTGCCGTTGAGAGCGAAACAACACTGGGGAAAAATTCGGAGGGGGTGGAGGGGGGGTCTGAGTGAGGAATCAAAACAAGTACCAAGTCTATTAATAATGCATTAATCAGCATAAGAATAGCAAATCTCTAACAGCATATAAATATTAGTGGTACGAATTTGGGATAATTGAGGGGGAATTGAGTCGGACAGCTCTAGAAAAACAGCAATAAATGAAATAAAATCAGCATCCAGTGAGCTCAGCAGGTTTCATAGCTGACGTGATGTATAGTATTATCCACCACGGTGCTACTCTCTGAGGTATTTTGGAGTAAAACATATACATTCAGCATTTTACAGGCTAACTGTATATGCTTACGACAAATTATCCACATTGGGATTGCTTCCGCGTCCACACCGGGATGCTGTTATTTTCCAAAATACTCAGCAGTTGCTTCAACATAACCACCGCATGCGGCTCACGGTAACACAGATAACCTCTTATCTTAACAAAAACCCCAATAAGAAACCAGGGATATATACTGTGATATCATCTGGGAAAGCGAGCTCAGCACTCCTCTGTGTATTACGCTGAGAATATATATCTGTTTTCCTTATTGAGTTGAAAAAATGCATACAAATAGTGTAACCCCCTTCTCATGTGACCTGAGGCAATATGTGAGCTGTTAGCTAGGAAACAGAAAAAGGAGTGTGTATGTATGTGTGTGTGTGTAAAATGCCCTCAATGACACCTTTTCAAAATCACCACTTAGTGTGATTTCATGTAGAGAACATGGTAGTTACCCCCCGCTCTCTCCTTGTCTCTCTCGCTGACCTTGCAGTGTGCAGGTAATGCTTAAATGCTATAATTACACAGCATGTGAGAGTGCTGTATGTGTGTGTGTGTGTGTGTGTTTGTTTCAGTCCTTTATCATCTGTGTGTAAGCATGTGCGTGCTCTGAAAAAAAGAGTGTTTATGTGTGTGTGTGTATGTGTGTATGTGTGAGCTCAGACAGGCCCCCATCGACCTGTTGAGAGCAGCAGCTGTTGTCATGGTAACAGAGGAGTAAGAGAGGAAGATTTCGGATCTGCAATCTCTGGAGACAGAGGTGCTCGCGGAATACAGGACACACGTAAACACACACACACACAAAGCCATAGAATAAAAGCAACACGTGAATGCATAACGACACACATACAGAGAGCGAATGCATATAGTAGAGAACACAGTCACCCACAGGCTGATGTTCAAACAGGCCCACACTGCAGTTATATGAAGGACAAACAGGTAGAAAGACTGGGCAGATTGATGGAGGATTTTTGAAACTAGTGAAGGACAAAACTTGCTGCAATTTTTTTGGCTACTGTTCTGCTCCTTCCGCCCGTGTTTACTTCTTCCTCGTCTTTCCTTCACTCATCTCGTTCCCCTCACCTTTCCTCTTTCCATCACTCCGTCTCTGTCATCCTTCCACTCCCTTCAGAGCTCTTTAAATGAATGATGCTGGGAATTGTGGGTAATGATCTGAGCGCTCATCAGTCATTGGGTGAGATAGTTCCAATGACCCTGAGGGTTTTTTATGCATGCTTTCTACTGTTAATTTGATTTTTGTTTTTTAACAACATAAGCACAGCTGGACGGGAGAGTTTAAGGTTTTACCATTGACATTGTGACAAATTCGTCACAACGCCATTAATTTCTTTAACACATTAACGCAATATTGAAGATTACTCCATCATATGAAACTAGAAAATCTAAGGAATCTACTGATGCCAACCATGTCATACAAGCTTGTTGCGAAAGAGGTTAAATAACGATCCAAACTTGTGCTAAACTTTAGTGAGGAAAAACTGTCATGGCCATTTTCAAATGGGTCCCTTGACCTCTGACCTCAAGATATGTGAATGAAAATGGGTTCTATGGGTACCCACAAGTCTCCCCTTTATAGACATGCCCACTTTATGATAATCACATGCAGTTTTGGGGAAAGTCATTGTCAAGTCAGCACACTGACACACTGACAGCTGTTGTTGCCTGTTGGGCTGCAGTTTGCCATTTTTTATGCTAATTGCAGTACCTGTGAGAGTTTCTGGACAATATTTGTCATTGTTTTGTGTTGTTAATTGATCTCCAGCAATAAATATATACGTATATTTGCATAAAGCAAACATATTTGCCCACTCCCATGTTGATATGAGTATTAAATACTTGACTAATCTCCCTTTAAGGTACACTTTGAACAGATAAACATTGGCGATTCATTTGCGATTAATCATAGACAATCGTACGATTAATCGCAATTAAATATTTTAATCGATAGACAGCCCTAGTATAAATACACAAGATGATCAGAAAGATAATTTGCCTGCAACCCATCTCTTTACCAAACACTTTAAAAAGACAGCCATGAGAAATTTTGATTTGTTTCTTAAGTAAACATGTCTACTGTCTGAGTGATATGCATGAAAAAAAAAATGCAAAACCATGGTGGACTCAAGATTTTCACATGAAACTGAGCAAAACCATCAAAACAAATGCAGGAACCAAATAGAACCAAACAGTCATTTTGTGGTTGTTTGATAAATATACAAGTTCATAAGACTGCCACCATCATTTATCACTGGATATGAACAACAAAAAAAAACTACTGCTCTGAAAATATGTTGGTAGCAGGAGCAAATAGTGGAAATCCAGTAGAAAAATTGTTTTAATCCATGTTATCACCTCTGATTTATTCTAATTTGATGTATTAATTAATTCCCAACCCTTTTCAAATACACACACACACTACTTGTATCTTCTTTTCCTCACCAATTCGCTCTGCCTTTCCACTCCTCTCTTCTCCTCCCTCATGATCCCCCTATCCTCTCTCCTCTCCTCCCCTCACTCAGTATTTGCCCTCCCCCTGCTCTGTCATTTCGCTTGTTTACCTCCCCTCGATCCCTCCCTCCCTCCTCAGCTAATCCGCTCCATCATCTCTCCTGTCGACATCCATGTCCTGCCCTTCTCGTTCCCTCCCTCTTCCTCTCCCTCCTCTCCCTCTCAGGACGATGTGTGACTGTGCTCTTGCTGAGTTGATGCTCATGTGGACCCCTCTCCTATTATAGATCACTTTGACTGTGACACTGACCATTTCTGTCTCTCTCTCTTTCTCCCTTTCTCCCTCTATCCCACCCTGAGGGAAAACCAAGTCATTATGTTCAGCAGCTTTAAAAAAAGAAAAAGGAAGGGTAGAAAAGGAAGGACGGGTGAAGGAACAGCAGGAATAAAGGGATTTGGATGGACGGAGGGAGGGAGAGACGGATAATAAATGGGGAGAGAGAGAGAGACGGAGGAAGAATGGAGGCATGGGTGGACCTGGGGGAGAGAGGATGAATGCGGTTGGAAAGAGCTCTGGGAAAGACATATGCTGGGAGAGGTGTGAAGGAGGGATGAAAATGACACAATTTGTTTTATCCTCCTGTGAGAAAAGAATGTGAGATGAAAGAGGGAGAGTGAAAAGAGAGAGAAGGACGGACAGAGGAAGGGGAGAAAGGATTAAGTCGAGTGAGCGGAGAGCAGAGAATCACACCGAGTGAGACGTAGGAGAGAGGAGAGATTGATTAAGAAAGAGAGAGACGAGAGGAAAGAGGGGCACTAAACAAAAGAAAGAAGGGTGATGTATTCTGAATATGTTTATATCCTCCGTCCCCTTAGGCCTTTCTTTCGTCTTCTCCTTCTCCTCATCGCCATGGTTTTTTTTTCTACCTGCATCTATCCGTCCATTCTTCCAGCCTTCATATTAAAAACAAACCATTTAGTTTCAAAAATGGATCATCAGATCAGATTTGGACGGTACAGTTAATGCTTTTAACATTACAATGATATTGCAACATTAAAGATTATAACAATTACATATCTCTGATTATCTATTCCTCTATTTACTCCATTTAAGGGAGTATCTGCGCCAAACATTTGCTACATCATTGCTCCTAGATTGACTGTTCATTCTTAATTGGTCTAATCTCAAGGTAGTTTTTTTTTTTAAAGAACTTCTGCATCTGCCTGATTTGATTGTCCCCATCTTGTAAGGTCTGAATGAAGGCAACCTAAAGCAAAAACATGTAACTCAGAAAAACAAGGAGCTTAAAGTCCCAGAAAAACAAAAAGTTTGAGCGTCTTTCGCTTCTGTACTCTGAATGTTCTCCCAGTGAAACGGAATATTTGAGCGGTGTACAGTTACGAGAGGGATTTAAATAAAATCCTTCGTATTTGATTGGAAAAAAAGTTAGAATGTATACACGATACAGAGCTAGAGCACACATATGTCCCTTGCCGCAAAAAGTTGCAGATTGATTGCTGGATTGATGTCATGATGTGATTGGTTAAATTGGTTGGTACTCGCATGTCAACAGACGTCATATTTTGTTCGACCGGGAAAGTGGTCTAAAAGGGTTAAAGGTGCATTTTTCATTTCACTTTAAGAGGTAGATTCAGGACATATTTCCTTCAAGTGAATGAATTGAGAATGTCATGTGTCAACATTTAAAAGCATGTTTCACTTTCTTGAAACTTGTTATTCCACACTGCAGTATTACAGTATGAAGACAAACCATGGTGAGTTAAAGGATACTTCCACTCTACGATGCTGATGCAGGCCCTGCGGATGGGGTTCTTGAGTGTGAGACAGAGCAGCGCCCGTGGCGGCCTCGTGGCCGTCGTCGTCGTCTGTTTCTTGGGCTTGGAGCTGTAGTGTTGTCTCTTCCGTTGCGTGGAGCTCGCCGTGGAGATGGGCCCGCCCCCTCCCGCCACGAGCCCCGCCACAGCTCCTCCCGACGCGGCGTTGCCCATCATCTTCGCCTGCCGCGCGGCGTCGATGGCCGCCTGCCAGCTCAGGGCCGCCCCCGGTGTGGCCATGTGCTCCGGGGCCAGGCCCACCACGCCCACCCCGTGGTTGACCCCGCCCCCTCCTCCGCCATGGTCGCCGCCGCCGCCACTGTGCTCGTTGGTCAGGCCGGGGGGAGGGAGAGGGGGAGGGGGAGAGTAGTCGGAGCCTGGAGGGGAGAGAAATGGGAAAAGGGAAAAGGAGAAAAAAGGAAGTTAGCACAAGTTAACTGTCAGTAAGCTCTTCAATCACTTCCTTCGGTCAGTTCGCTTGTTGATTTAAACTCACAGTGTTTTTTCAATTTTCGACAGTTTGGTCGTTTATTTTGGAGGCTTCAAGGGTGTTTGAATTGTTGACAGATCAGTTAGTGAGCCCTGTGTATTTTTCAGACACTGAAGTCTCTCCCGGTAGAATAGACGATGACTAATATACTCCCATCTGTCAAGCGAGTACAACAGAGCTAACTGTGTGCTGTTTAGTTCCTCAGCATATTGTGTAGGTTATGCAGTCAATTCACTTTGTGTCAACACACACTCAACACCGCTCATCAGACCAGCAACTACTGGCTGCTGTAATGATCATTCTTATATAATGATCATTTTATCTCCATTTTTCTTTTAATTACAGCTTTTAAAAAAATCAGAAACAAAAAAAA
>CAKAOI010029654.1:5097-31773 GCA_916701655.1 Sebastiscus albofasciatus | reverse complement strand
AGATTTACATTTGGAAAACAGACAGAACTAGTATTAAGTGGTAGCATTCATCCTGAATCATGGTATCCTCATACAACCGTCTGTATATCTCTATCAGATTTTTGTCGGTTTTCCTACAAATGTCCAGAAACACGTGTCAATTTCTGCTCGTTACATGCAAACAGTCTTTTCAAAATAAGCGTCTGTAAGTAGTTTTCTGTGGCAATAAAACTACTTAGTTAGGTTTAGGAAAAGATCATAGATCATGAATATCAGGGCCACATTGAGGAAAAAAGATAAATCTGAGATTTCGAGAATAAAGTCATAATATAACGAAAAAAAACTTGTAATATGAGAATAAAGTCATACGTTTATGAGAAAAAAGATTGACAATTACGTTAATTATACACAAATTGATGAAGTGGTATATATACGAGTTACAGTGCATCCCTTATCGCAGGTAGAGCTACAAACAGTGGACGAGAACAGCCGGCCTGAATAGAAGGGTTGGAATCAGTATCAGAAGATTTTCTTTCTAACTAAAAGGATGAAACGGTCCCAGATGTGGATCCTCTTCCTGCAGGCGCCAGGTGTCTGAGCATCGATGCTATCACTGTTTGTTTGCTCTTATTACACACAGGCTTAACTGGCTGACCTTTAATAAAGCATTAATTAAGTGTTTCATTAGTAACAAAGAGCGTGTCAATTAAGCGGCCCTTAAATACAAACATTTATCTCTTTATTGGGACACTCTCAGACGCCCGGCGTCCACACGGACACAAATGTCAGCTCCTGAAGAGAAAACAACAGCTGGTGTTATTCGGAGACTTTCCTCTACCACAATGTGAGACAAAGGAGGTCTGGGAGACCGACAACAGTGTTGTAGCATCAAAAGACAGATCTACAGTGTGCTGTTTGCTTCAAGTCCTTAATTAGTTCGACTGAGTCCAGAACACCGAGGTCATTTTTAATCTGAAGATGAAAACGATGAAAACAAAACGACTCTCTCTTTGAATGCTACACTAGTAAATGTAAACGCTTGGTCTCGGGTCAGCGGTCACGTAGGAGGAGGAGGAGAGGGAAATAAGTGCTAACCAGCAGCTGAAAGCTGGCAATAAGACTAAAGTGTGTGAGCCAGCAGGGCTGGCAGGGAGCCAGCGGTGATGTGGATGTGGAGAGGGCTGTTACAGGAAATCCACCTGCTTGGTGAAACCATAGTAGAAAAAGCTGCAGTTTCCCGCCCTGACCTCAGCTGTTTCTTATCATAAAATGGACAATCGGCTGCTCTGCAGAACCCCGATGGCGTGCATCAGTCCTCCCACGGCGTCCTGTGGTGTGTTTTCCCTGGTGAGCGGCTAGTGGACTGGTCTGGTAATCGGTAATGGTCTCCCGGCCCTGATAGTAACCCACCGCGCTCTCAGGCCTCTGATTGTCCCCTATTGATTTGTGTTGCAGGGCCTTTAAATGAAATGCCACTAGAGCTGAAACCTGGCTCCGCTGAGCAGCGGGCGAGCTGCGCTGCTGTCACTCAGGACCTTCTGCCCGGTGGAAATGAATGAACTGCCAGCACTAAAGCGCTGCTGAGGGCCATTAAGAAAGGCTGATGCACCAAAGATACAGACACCAACAACCAGCCTCCTCTTTAGCTTTTCTCCTCCGATCCGTCCCTCTGTCACTTATCCTCCTCCACTGGTTCTTTTCTCTCCTGTTGACCCCACATCCTACTGTACCTCCTCTGGTGCTCTTTACAGCCTTCTTTAGAAAGGTTTATGGACTTTATATATCATCCTGTCTGAACATGTTCAGCTCTGGAGTTGTATTTATTCTAGTGCAGAGGTTTACGTGCATGATCACCGGGAGCAATCCTCCTATAACGATGTCAAACGTTATCAAATGTGTTTTGGCTCACATGCATTCATGTACTACCTGCTGGATGTGAAGTGGTGACCAATAAGAAGCATGGTTAAGGCGTTTCAATGACACATTAAATGGAAAATCAAGAACCTCTTCAACAAATCAATTAACTGATTCGCTGAAGGACAGAAAATTGTCATTTTGATAATCAGTTAATTTTTCATTTATCAAGCAAAGGTGACACATATTCTCGGTCTTCGGCCTTTTAAACGTGACGATTCGCTGATTTTCTCTGATGTCTGTAAACTCTGTTTCTGAATGATTGAGCCGTTAGAATAAAGGCGTTTTAATATATTTCCTTCCTTGTTTGCCACTTGTTTGAATATGTTGGAGTGCCTGGATTGTCTTCCTGTCTATCCAGATGTTTCCCTGTTTTCAAAGAGCACCCAACACGTTGAGAACACAGAGCGGTTATCTCTCTCTGCATGAATATCTTTGGGTTTTGAACTGTTGGACAGACAGAGCAAGGCAACTAAAACATCACCCTGGGCTCTGGGAAACTGTGGTCACGTGCATGTTTCATTACTTTCTGACATTTTTGTAGACATAATTAAATGTTGTATTAAAATGAAAATAATCATTATTTGCAGGCCTAGTTCTATTAACATTACGTCATTATTAGAAGTGTGTTAATCCTCTTCAAACTGTTGCTGCTGATGTTTATTTCTCGCTAAGATGCCAAAGGTTCTGCTAAACATTTCACACTGAATACAGTAAATTATAGAGAAATAGATGAACAATTTTATGACGTTATTAGTAGATTATGTATTTGCACAAAATGTGCATCTTGAGTTTTACTCACAATCAGCTCGTTATCCTTAGAACATTTTAAAAATGAAATTATCATCACATTTAATTCATGATGTCTAATTATCTTTTGATATGTTTTGATATAGTTTCTTTTTTTCTGTACTGTTTTTCTAATGTATTTCATTGTTTTTATTGGATTGTTTTCCACTCTTCTGCTCATTTTGTCCTTTGTATAAGCCTGTGGATTTTGTGTAGTTTTATGTGTGTGCAAATCAAAGTTAACCTTACTGATTGGATCTTAAAGCCGTGTTTCCAGTGTGGATAAACTAAACTGTGGGAGTTCAGAGTCAAGTGAAGCAGGTGAATATGTTTCCATGTATTGACCTTGTCTCGTTAAGATTAAGCAGCTTTTTCTGGCACATATCGCGCTTTGTCCTAAATTAACAGGGTAGAATATTTTACCTTTATTACTTTTCTGTTCTAATGACTGAGTACACACAGGCCGAATCTAATGACCGACCTCACTGACTAATAATGATGCTAAAGACTCTACGGAGACAAATTAACACGGACCTCCTCGCTTTTTATCTGCAGTATTTCTTCCCCCTGTTCAGCTTTCCGCTCTGCTTTAATATAACTGTAGAACTGTTGAAATCAATGAGGATTCAATGGTGCCAGTGTCTAAACCGACCGTCGAGAGGTCGCCGAGTTCACTGGCTCTGTAGCGGTGCCACCGCTGGACCGCTGCCACGGCAGAGCTATGTGTCAGCGGGCTGAAGCCAGGCTCTGATTTAGAGATTTCCAATACACCAGTAACACACTGTGCTCTACTGAGGGGCCTATTACAGCCATAACTCTGCATCAGCAGCCTCCAGGTTTCCCAGTGCAAAGTGAGTAGGTGTAGTGTTGACTGTGGAGCCGAGCTGGATGGAAACCCAGCGAGACCTGGACATGTTGGGATGTCTGAATGGTCAACTGCCAGAGCACCAAATGCTATGAAAGGAAGTGCCACACTGAATATATACTGTGGTTAAAGCATATGCAGCGAGGAACACTGAACCAGGAGGCACTTGGAAACAGCTTTACATGATGACTTCATGCAGGTAGCCTGTCAGAGACATCAGTAAAAGACAACCTGGATTAATAAAACTAAAGATTAGTCAGTCATTTGTGGATATCAGTGCAGTTGCATGAACTAATAAAAGAGCTATTAGATGACTGTAGAGCAAGTCAAGTTTAATTCTAAATCAAACTCAGAGGTTAAAATTGAATTTTGGTGAATAGGGAGAGCCAGATGGAGGGAGGGAGGACATCATTTGTTTGATATTCAGTTTAATCAAACATTTAAATGGGTTTTAAATATAAAATATGAAGTTACATTTCATTTCCTCTTGTGTCTAATTCCCCTTCTCCCCTCCCTCTTGTGTTCCCTCTCTAGCTCCGTAACGTTCAGGTCGTAACAACACTTCTGTTCAAGTCAACGAGGGATTAGAATTAGAGGCTAAATTGACCGTCCAGAGTCCAGCGACTTCAGCAGAGGGCTGGCGGTGCCACTTCCAGAGCCGCTGCCAGACCAATTAGAGGCGGAGAAGGGAGTCGGTGCCCGAGGTTGAGGGTGGGGGGGTGGGGGGGCTGCTTTGGTATTAATTACACAGTAAAATGATCCTGAACGTCCCTTAAGAGAGTCGCTGCGGTGTCACGGTGTGGCAGCCTCGCTGGCCTACGAGCAGCTCTTCATACCCAACAAGCACAGGAGGTGGAGGGGGTTGGGGGGGATCTGAGGAGTTGCTGATTCTCCATTTAGACTTAATGGCTAAAGATGTCACCAAGGACACATTACACATTTGTTTTATCTACTTAACCTTTATTTAAGTGGCTCGTCCTACTGAGATTAATGTCTTGTTCAACGGAGACTGAGTGAGGCCAAGAGAGCAGCACCAAGACGGACATTAGAGCCAAAGACAGCTGGCAACCAAGAGACATGAACAAAAGCAAAACTACAGATCACAGACTCAAAGACTCAGGCTGCAGCTTAGTTCATCTGTTTGAACTAATGCAGGAAACAATGCAAAATGTTTGCCAAATTGTGACCCAGTTGAAAACTTGGAGGCTCCAACTCTCTAGTTCTGATATAAGCGATTCTACTGCAGCTACGCTAACCACTTTAAAAGCTGAAGGAACAGTCGCCTCTCCGCTGCCAGGAGCTCCTCACAGGAAGCTGATTGATCTGGACACAAAAGCATTACTTGTAGCCTGACAAGATTGATTCTCGTGTGATATCCTGAGAATCCAGCAGCCGTGCAAAAACAAAGTCCTCTCCCCAAAAACCAAATCAACCAATAGATGAAAAGATGAAGTCAATTCTTCATCCTTGCTGTATTTTCTTTCACTTCTCTTAATCTCTAAAATTAAAGAAAATTCTTAAAGAAATGACAAATAAACATCAGAAGATATATATACGATTAGCGTGATAGCTTCCGGACTCTTCTGGAAACTGACTGTGACATCACATCCTGTTTATGGGAACTCCTACTTTGATTTGTCAGGAACAATATGTCGATATCTTAACTAGCAATCAGAGCAACACCTCGCCACTTTCCCCCTCTCAGTCTCCTGCACCAGCTTGTGTTTGGATGCCGTCTCCATAGCGACCAGCAGGTCCATCTCTCTCTCTCGGACCGTTTATCTCGTGAATCGCCCGCCGTTCATTCCGTAAAGCTTCTTCGTCGGGCCTCTCGGCTCCAATCTCCCGTCAGAGCCAATCCTGGCGCTCCGGTGACATTAGCGCTAAGCCGTCCTCTTAATGCCTCAAAGAAGCAGGAATCAAAAGTACAGCAGCCACCGAGGAGCCGCCGTGACCTTCAAACTCTCTTCAGAGAGCAGGGGACACCGGATCTCCGGGAAAAAACAAGGCTTTCACTTCACTGAATGAGGCGATTAGGAAACATAAATCGTAGGATGCAAGTTCTATTAGCCGGGTGCTTAGGATAAGATAGAAGCATGTGGATAGAACGAAGGGTTAACGACAGGCAAGCAGACACCGTTATACTCTGCTCTAGTACTACGATGTGCTCTTGTGCTTTGAAATGTGAAGCCTTCAAAACAAATCCAATCATATTTACAATAAAAGAGGAGAAGGAGCTCGTCTCCACAGATACCAACCACTTTTCTTTCCTCCATCAATCGGCGAGCTGTATTCACACACAGCGCCGTTGCACTGATTGTATCTAGCAAACCACACATCTCTACTGCGGTATGAACCCTAAATAAACAGATTGTGCTGTGATTTAATATCAATAAATGATGCCGAAATAACAACATGATAATGCCAATTTGTAAAAAGTCTGAATTCCTGCTTTGTCAGGTCTGTTACCAAGACGACAAGCAAACAACTTCTAAAATGCTTATTTTCTGAATGGAGTTTGGATCGATCACTGCCAGGCTACGCAGCTGCTCAATCAATACTCAAGATAAAGTTATCTAGGTATTAATGAATATGTTTCTACCAGAGACAGTCTGTGGTTTCCACACAGAGCTCGGTCCGCTCTCTGATATGATGTACTATCGCTTCACTCTGTGTAATATATAATATAAAGGATGAAAACAGATGAGGTCACACAGATTTAGAGTTGGTAAACTGACTTTAAAAGAAGTTTATCTTGGTGATAATCACTAACAGCTACCGGGAGGGAGAGAGAGAGAGAGAGAGAGAGAGAGAGCACACAACTAACATTATTCTTCTAAATAAAAGTTAGAAGTTGGAACTCTTTTTGTTTTTCATCTTTATATCTTCTTGCAGCTCCGCTGTGCATTGGTTTATTGTTGTTGTATTGCTGTGAGCCGGCCAATTTGGGCTGAAGACTGTGTCTATAAATACTGTGCAGAATCCCAGAAAGTGCTCTGCCGGTGCTGCACTGTGACTCTGTTTACCCCGAACTGCAGACAGTTTCACAGTTTCTACTTCTCTCTGAGAAGAGACTTCACAAGTGGATATAGATATTATTGTTTCACCATATTGGAGCTGCCCCCCCATACGTTGATGGTTCAGACTGGAACCTCTACAGACCTGCTATAGTATAAAAATCACTATAATGGGAACAGTTGTGTGAAGGGCAACATGCCAGAACTAAAGATTAACTACGATAAGCACCCACACTTTTAGAAGTTTTCACATCACAGATGCTAACGGTGGGAGCTGCCAGGAAACAACACTGAAATATCAGGCCTTTACACACCGGGGGCATTTCTTTTTGTGCGAACTGATGTTTTTGTCATGAGTACTTTCACACACGAGGTGAATATTATGTGGTGAAAAAGCTGCATACATTTTTCCCCAACAAGGTCCATTTTTCAGAGCTTTCACACGGAAAATAGATGAAATATCCATGATTTTAGTAATCAGCTATTCTACCGATTAGTCCATTCATTGATTCATTCAGTTACTTTTGCTTTATTATTAAAGAACGATAGTAAATATATAAAAGAGAAAAAAAGACGCGTCTCTTAAAATGAACAACTCGTTGGTTTCCGTTTTTAGAAAAATCTACATTTTTATTGCTTAAATTGTTTATAATAATATTATTTGCAAAAACTAAACCCATTTAGTGCATTTAACTGACATATTGGGTTTTAAATAAAACATTTTCTGAAATGCAAACAAAGAAATGAATCATATTTTTGATTAAACAAAGCTTTGAAAAAGAATTCTGCAAAGAATTTAATCAAATCAAGTTACTCGAGGAATCGTTTCAGCCCTAACAGCGAATAAAGGCATCAACCAATCACGTTGTGCGGAACGGACATATTCAAGATACAACAGGGAGGGCTGTATCCTGTAGTCCGAACCAAGACGGCAAACTTTAGAATACTCCTTTCAACCTGGACATAGGCAGACCAGATCCATTCCTTCTGTTCTGACTGTTCTTTAACGCCACTAATTTCTTTAATGCATTAAAGCAACCTGTGATTTTTGTTGTTTTGATGTTCTGATTGGAGCATATTGTTTTATGCTAAATGCAGTACCTGTGAGGGTTTCTGGACAACATCTGGCATTGTTTTGTGTTGTTCATTGATTTACAATAATAAATATATACATACATTTGCATAAAGCAGCATATTTGTCCACTCCCAAGAGGATTAAATACTTGACAAATTTCCCTTTAAGGTTCATTTTGAACAGATACAAATTGTGTGATTAATTTGCGATTAATTGCGATTAACTACTATACACATATATACTATAACTGTGAACCAGAGGGAAATTCACTCAGAGTATTTTGCTAAAAGGAAACTCAATGAACAAACTTGACAACATCAACATTATAAACGGGCCCCTTTGTGTTTCCTGTTGCAATGTTTGTTAATGCAGTATAGCTAACAGGAAGTAAACTTGGACAAGGCTGTTGCCATGGCAACAGAATGGCAATGAAAAGGTCAATTTGAGCCTTTTATTGGTTGCAGCCGTCGCAAATTTGCATCACTGCCGGAATGAATAGTTTTGACGTGAGTCTTGCCATGTGGGCTAATAGACATGTTAAGTCCGGTGGCTGGACTAATACGGGCAGAGGTCATGAATAATACACATTTGTCATAGTTCCAGTTAAGCTACACTGCTGACAAGACACCAGTACAATTACTGATTAGTTTTAAAAGAAAGAGATCACCAAATATGTGAATCACAAGTGCAGACAAAGTGTTTCATGTCACATTTGAATGGCCGTGCACGCTGACAATAAAGATGTGTTCCGTTTGACACCCAGGAACACGAACATGCTTCTGACAGCCCTGAAAACAGCATCGAGATGAGACATGGCAAATGTCATAACAAATGTCCGCCTCGCTCTTACAGCAACTGTGCAATACAATGAATTATTCAAAGTGCTGCTATTAAAATTTTTAATTAGCCTTTGCTGGAAGGAGTCTTCCCGCCGAGGCTTAATCTGGGCAACCTTTGTTCAGACAGATGGCTGCTGTAAATTGCTGCTTACAGTTTGGGATGTTTTTTTTTTACGTTTTAAAGCATGTATGAAAAATGATTAACGTTAAATAAAGTCATTGTGTGCGTCTTGTCTTAGTCAGACCCGACGCTGTGTTGTTTTAAATCATCTGGAGAGAAAACTGTCAGGTCAGGTCACTCCTCCATCTGTCGCTCCAGATTTGGGAAAAAGCCAAATTTTGCTATTGTCAAACCTCGGAAAGCTGAGTCATGTCGACTCGTCTCTTTCTCTAATTTACAACTTTTCAAAAAAAGCCTAAACAGCCATTAGATTGAGAGTTTAGAAGTAGCAGCTAACAGTAAGCAACATCTGCTGGTGGATCCCTGCACTGCACCGTGTGTAATTAAGACTTGCTCTTTGCCACATTTCCCACCCAAACAGTCTCATTTAAATGCAATAAAGCACATTTATACATCCCACAGCTGATTGCATGCTGCTTAATTACTTTTATAGTTTCTAATATATTTGGTGTGGTCATATCCAATTACTAAACACAATTAAACAGCCAAATCACAGACAGACACTCTACCATGGAAATCATTAAAAGAGCTGCTGGTTTTTTTAATTTGCATTAAGTTACAGGAAGTCTACAGAGCAGAACAATCCCTTTAATAATCTGCAAGCATTCAGTCTGAGCTGCCCTATTTAGATCCACATCCCCTTTATCAGATCCCAGATATGTTTTTATCCAGCCTATAAAGATCTGGATAGAGCACTGGAGGCATTATATTATCTGACATACCGAAGCATGTAAATCTCATCCCGTTTACTGCTGCGTTTATGTATTATCAGCTTCTGCAGATAGCTTCACAGTTATGCTGGATTCTTTGTAACCCTCTGAGACCCACAATAGACCCGTTTCTGTCTTTTTTTAGGGGGGTCCAGAGGGTCTTTAGGGGGAGACAGCAGGTCGACAGTGTACATCATCTGAAAGCTGGAACCTGAAGATTAATTTGAGATGCAACTCAGCACGGGTGGACGATGTTGGAAAGCTAACATTGCCTCAGGAGCTCCGTCTAAACCTCTCTAGTTTGATCCATCCATCCTCTGAATGCTCTAGGTCTCTAGTTTGATCCATCCATCCTCTGAATGCTCTAGGTCTCTAGTCTGATCCATCCATCCTCTGAATGCTCTAGGTCTCTAGTCTGATCCATCCATCCTCTGAATGCTCTAGGTCTCTAGTTTGATCCATCCATCCTCTGAATGCTCTAGGTCTCTAGTCTGATCCATCCATCCTCTGAATGCTCTAGGTCTCTAGTTTGTGGCTGTAAAGTTTCATGAGGCTGTGATTATCCTAGAGGTCACCACAGGTCATTTTATACAGGGAGGTCAATGAAATGTCTGCTATGGGGACTAACATCATCACACATGAATCCAGTTGGGCTCATTGGATCCACCAGAGTCTCAGCTTTACAGTGATACCCAATTTGTGTAATTCAAGACTGTTAAGGGACCCCAGTATGCAGGAATATCACACCATTTTAAAATGGGCTGCATGCAAAGAAATGCATGTGTGGGCATGTCTGCAAGGGGAGATTTGTAGGTACTCATAGAACCCATTTGCATTCACATATCTTGAGGTGGTACCAATGGATTCCTCAGGTTTTCTAGGTTCATATGATATCTGTATCTTCAGTGTAACCCTAAAGCTGAAACTACGAGAGTCTCTTAAAGACAGTAAAGACTCGGAGGGTTAAAATGCTTTATGCATGTAGGGAGATTTGAGATGCAGGTCGTGTTTGAGAGTTTGAATTAGATTATTTGTTGCTGCCAAGAGTCAAACTGGTTCAGATCCAGCATATTTTTGGGCAGCTTTGACTTGCTTATTAATTGCCAGTGGGAGAATAAAGACTGGGATTTTGTTTACTCATACAGTGTGTGCTCCAGATTACTCAAACTCATCGGAATTAATAAGTGTACAGATCAGCATCAGCATGTGAGGACCAGAACCGATGCTGATACGTATAAACCAGTCACCATCATGTCTCTGAGCCGTAAACCAAATGAACAAACAATACAGCCATGTTAGCTGACTAAAGCTCACACACACATGAACCACTTCCACTTTATACTTATCAAACGTTGAGTCTCACGCGGCTCGTTAGGAGTCAGGTTCTCCATCTCGCTCACTGACCGCGGAGGACGAATCAAAGGCCATCCATCACCTCGGCCCTTACGGTGACGCCAGCTGTGCAGAAATCCATATCGATGCGTGTTGATTTATACACCGACGCTACAGGTGACATATCGATTGCGACGCCTTTATCATAGCGATCAATAATCATTTCACTGAGTGACCCGCTGAGGGGGATACGTGAAGAAGAGTATGAACCTCCAAATATACACGCTGGTAACTACTGATGTAGATGGATCATCTGTTACTGGTGATGACATTTTGATTAAAGCTGCAACACGTTCTCACTCCTAACTCGTCAAATTCCGCCGCTTGGTCAGCACCTCTCGGCATCACCGGCCGATGCACGGGTTAACCCTCCTGTGTTACTTTTGGACGGACCAGGGATGGCGTGTCAATATATGCTCATTACACACATAGAGTCCTTTCAAAATGTGGTTGACGTTTGACTAACCGTTCACGTGACTCATGGGACTGAAGATACTAACAGGTCACGTAACTAACGACCAACGACCCACAGAACCCCGGGCGCAGTAAATTTCAACACACATCAGACTTCACAAGTTTTCAGTCAGATTTCTTTTTTTCATAAATAACTGTATTTATTTTAATATAAATAAACAATCAGTCCCTGATATTGTTGGCTTAACAGTGTTTAGTCAGTTTCATTACAATTTACACTTTTATTAACAAATAACTGCAACCGGGCAGATGAAAAGGTGTTTGAGAGAGAGCTACAGGGGTGAAAATTGTATTTCTTTCTTTCTTTATTTACATGTTCATGTGTTATGTCAATGCAGAAAATGATGAAGGGCATTCACCGGCATTATTGTTATTATCATTATTATTATTTATTTATATATTTATATATATATATATATATATATATATATATATTTATTTATATATTTTTTTAATTTTTTTTATTTATTCATTTATTTATTTATTTTTTATTTGAATTTTATTTTTTTATTTTTTTAGAGGGCGACCAGCGCCCCTAGACAGTGGCGTCCTAGGCGACTGCCTATATGACCTATGCCTTAAGCCAGCCCTAACTGTCGTGACAAAAAAAGTTAATGTTTACTTTTAGTTTCAAACGGGCCGCCGACTGTGTTTGTTTGACCTGTCTACCAAACCGGACTCTCACGCTCTTAATACTGCGTCACGTCACATCACGCCTTGACCATCTAATAACGCCACAAGTAGGTTTACATTGGAGCTAGTTTAAAGCCCGGTGTGTCACACACAATTATACGGACGCCTCTGTGCGTCGGTATTCGATGCCGATGGGCGCTGACCAAGTTGAAAGTGAGAATGTGATGGTTTTGCCGCCATTTTCCCATGAAGCCTTCCCCGTTGTTTTCCAATGATGTCAGGGATCTACAGCCACGTTAGCAGCTCTGGGAAGCTGTGATGCTAACTGTAAGGAAAGCAAAACTGATTCTTAACAACAAGTTGAGGTTCGACATTTGTTTTTGATAGGAGGAAGACCTGAGGCAACCTATAAGAGAAGGGTCGGGCATGTTTTGTGTATGTATAATGACACTATATGTTGTGAGAAGACATACTATAGAGTTTTGACTATTTCAAACAGAGAGGTGGAAGCATTTTAAAAGACGAGAGAAAAGAAACAAGTTGCCAGAAGAAAGATGAAACACAAGGAGGAGGAACTGTGACATCAGGATCGGTGGTAACAACAATCTGAAGTACGGCAAGCAGGAGGAGAGCTGGGAAATGGAAAGAAAATACAATGGAAACAACAAAAAAAGACAAGATGAAAAGAGAGAAAAGCTCAGTGATGGAGAGACTGGAACGAGGACGGAGTGAATCAGCAGGATTTCAAGAGGCTGAAATAAAACCTGAGAGCGGTGACAGATATGATGGCCGAGAAGCAACAAGAGGAACGAGCACGAGCTTCGTTTTCATCAAGCAGCTCACGGCGGGGGGATTTCCATCAGAGCCGCCGCTGTGCCGCCGCCATCAGGTCATCAATCTCTCGCTCTCTCTCGCTTTCTACAAACCTCACTCGCCCTCTCTTTTGACGAGAGCCACTCTCCCTCCCTCCCCCCTCTCTGCCGTCCCGTGGTCTCCCCCTTGGTCTTGTGAGCTTATAAAACCCTTCAGTCTGACGAGACCTGATGCTGGATTGATTTTCAGACGGGGGAGTTAATTTTAGATGGCCATCGGGAGTCTGAGGGAACACGGCGGAGCAGTAAATGACGGGGAGCGATGCTTATGTATGTTGGTGGATTGTGGGGAAAGCTAATAATTTCTGATGGCTCCCATGGTGCAGTTCACCTCCCAGGATGCATCAGGATAAATGTGATTTATTGCTCGGTGACACCTCTGAATAAAAGGCCCAAAGAAAAGAAAAAAACAGGAGTAATTTGCATGCTTGAGTGAACGGAGGTGTTGAGTGAAACCCCGGCTTGATGTGCAGAGTGACATCTCTGCTTTACAGACGTCTCAGAGGAACACGGAGCGAAAGAATGGAGTGAAATTACAACACAGCTGGTCCAGTTATTAACAAGCCTGGTGTTTACCTCGATATGTTAAGGGAAAACCCCAAAGCATGGTGGGAAATTACCAGCAAGCCATCTGCCAAAGTGAGCCGGTGTCAGTACTCACGTCCCTAATTTGTGATTCCAGTAAAAATAAAAGAAAAAAATGTTTTTTTCTTGCTGTAAAGTACATTTGGTTCATTATTCTGTACAGCTAATGTACGATGTCTCTGATAACATGTTTCTGAACAACATATTCTCACTCCCAACTCATCAAATAGTGCTACTTGGTCAGTGCCCCTCGACATCAGAGAGCGATGCACGGGATAACCCTCTCTTACCTTTCGATAAACACTCGTTACATGCATAGTGTCCTTTGAAGATAAACTTATGTTTTCACAGAAAGTTAGGATTCGACCACACAACCACTGAGTTCAGGCTGCTCTCGAACACCGTCTGTAGCTATACCTGCAAAAAGTAATGCACTGTAATGTTCTATATATCCCATGAAAGACCGTATGCATGTTACATGTTATTTGACACGTGTTGCTGGACATTCGCAGGAAGACGAACGAAAAAGGAGGAATATGTTTTCCGTAAGATATCATACGAAGCGAATACGTTGCTGGTCTAGGAAACAGTTGTGGTTGAAGGTAACTTCACTGATTAACAACTCACATGACTACCGAGTGACTAGCAACTTTACTTTTAGTTTCACACGGCCATCAACGGCGGTCTCCTGGTTGAAAGTCTTGTGTTTGTTTCTAATTGCATTTATTTTGAATGATACTGCATTGTGATATGAGAAGGAATGATACTTTTTACATCATTATTCTCGTTTTTATTGAAAAACATATTAAAATAAATGATTGTGTGATGTTTTCACGTCTGTAGAATATGATGTGTTCACCAGGACGTCTCTGCAGCACCACGATGTTTAATTTAAAATGCTATTTTGACACATTTCACCATTTAAAAGTATCGCGATTGCCTCCTTATTCTGCTATTTGAAATTGCGATCGGACATATTACAATTTCAATTAATTTTGCAGCATTACTGTCCAATTAAACAATGTGTAATATTGCATGCAGTCATCTTTCAGCCGTGCACGTGTCAAATCCAAGCCCTCCCCTTACTGCTGCCATCGTGTTGCTAACACCTGAGAATGAGGAATTATCCACAATTCATCACCTGATTCTGCTCAACACTGAAAGCCCAATAAGCCAATAGTCTTAATACCGTTATTCACATAATTAATAACCATCCGTTAAAATGTGGATGTGATTAGCTGGTGGAGACGTGCTCGCTATTGAAGCCCGTGCTGGATAATCACAGTGAAAATCCAATAAAGACAAAGTCGATGATTGGCGTTCCAATCACTCGTCCTGCCCCGGGCCACGGGAACATTAATCTTTGGGTTAGCGTGGGATTTGACGAGGGATTCCCGATTTGAAGCTTTGGTAAAGGCCCCCTACGGAGTAGTTCCTACACAGTAGTGCACGTCTTTTAATCCAAATCAGTGAGAAGCAGGAGGAGGGTGGGAGTGTTTGCAGCACGGGAGGCCCAGCGGGAATCAAAACGTCAACTGTGACCATGTTAATGCAACACGCTATTCATTACGCTCCGGACTGAAGCCTTCAACGTGGCAGAGTGAGTACTCTTCTCTTTCCAATGAGCCACACGGCGGCGTTGGAAACATAAATATTTGATATTTCATTTGATAAAACTACGGTGCCACACACACAAAAAAGTGAAGACAAACTTTACATAATAAGCTCACATTGTACAGCTGTTCCTGTTCCTGTGATTGTCTGACTGGAGGAAGAGTATACTAGAATGTACATTTAATTGTAGATGCACTGATATACTGCCATGCATCACTGGCAGCTGATTGCATCTGAAAAAAGCAATATTGGCATTTTCCCATTAAATCTGTATTCTAACCCACTGTGGAAATGGCATTTTGTGAACATTTTCTCAGAGTCTGTCTCTTAACAAAGCTGTAATTGTTAAGATTTTACATTTTTCCATAAAAAAAGAAAGAAAAAAAATATATGTTAGTCCACCTCTCACAACTTTATGACTACCCTAGCCTGTCTGTAGCTCTCGACACCAAGCCTATTGGTTGAAGACGTAAATAAAAAAAGCCTCAGTCATTTCCCCAAACAGCCAGGTGCTGCAGCTTTTATCAAACACACCTCAAACAGGAGGAAACGGTGCATTTGTCGGGGACTATTTTCAGCGGCGGATTAATCCCCATGTGGTGCTCTGGTGAGTTTTTCTGGCACACCCGATTCGACTGCTATCAGGCCATTAAATAGACGTTATCTGTCGCTATAAGCTCCATAGATGTGAGTCATTAGGGGCCTACTATGTTGTAAAAGTGAAAGTCAAACTTAAAAGCAACAGGTTCTAACATGTAAAACTAAATGAAAGGTCACGTTTTAAACAAAACTACAACTTCTTTAGGTTTAGGCAAAACAACACTTAGGTAAGTTTAGAGAAAAACACCATATTTTGTGTTAAAATAACTACGATCACAAAGTCAACTACACACGGGATGCGAACATCTGTCTCCGGGGTGAAAACTCTGTTTTGAGTCCCATATATCACCCCGACCTCCATCCCATATGGAGTTTCACACTGTCTATCCTACAGCGCCTGACTTCTGCTTCTGCTCCTGTCATAATTACTATTGTCGCTAGAGGTCACGGTCGTCTTCTTTTATACCTTCTTCGGTGATGTAGATGATAAAACCTACTGGTGGGTGTAGTAGGCCCCTACTGACACACATCTATGGGGCTTATAGCGACTGATAACATCTATTTAATAGCCTGACAACAGTCTTATCGACTGGCAGGACGGTGGATGAGAATAAACCGCAGGATACCCAGTGAGGCTCATTGATGTTGTTTTGGCACAGAGGATGAAGATATCTGTTATTTTAAAGGCCCTTCTAGGGACCGGAGTTGGGATTAGCAGTAGCTATAAATTCTGTAATGCATGGCATGGATAATTGTTGTGCAATTCTCTATGTATATTATATTTGTCCCTATAAAATAAACATGACATGAATCTGGCTTTGATACACACTTCATACTTGCTAGTAGATACATCCAACTCAGGAGTCAGAGTGATTTCACCTTCAGTGGCTTGAAATACAACCCTCCTCATCAACTCAACCTCTTACATGTCACATAAAGTGACTCCTTCACTCACTAGTAACAGCAGCTGAGAGCGGCTTCCATTCACAGAGAAGGAGAAGAAAAGTGCGAATGTCTGGCGCCAACTGCGGACTACGGATTGAGACTTTAAGAGTCTTACTGGCACCGAGCTTATCTCCAACCTAATCCAATTACAATAACCAACAGCCCAGTCATAAGGCTGTCAGGACTGTAAGCCTATTACAATAGATCCCGTTCCCTCAGATTGGTGGCGGGGGTGGAGGGGTGGAGAGGAGGGATAGGGAAAGAGGGATTGAGAAAGAGAGAGATAGAGAGTAATTGGCTTTTGATTAGAGAGCGAGAGAGAGAGAGGTATGAATGAGTCAGTGATCTAAGGGAACATGTGAAACGAGACACAAACTGAGTACGAGCTGCTATAATAATATGACACTTTTCTGAATGCAGCTTATTAGAAATAATAAAACAATGAGTGTGTGACTGACAGGACTCACCCAGGTGTCCGCCATTACTCTTCAACAAAGTCAAATGTTTAGATTGGAAGACTTCAACACGGGGTTGTAGTAGTAGTGTTAGTGGTGGTTGGTGGTGTCCATCCTGCTCAGCTCCACTCTGCTGCCCCTCACAGGTAATTACCTCTCTGCTGGCTGTGAGACGTGGACACCGCACTACATTCATCTGGCTTTACATTTACTGTGGCTTCTCAGGGTTCAATTTAGGGGGACGTCAGTTTCAGTTAATTTTGCTTTCAGTAGTCCAACACCCATTACTCGTTAACAAACCAGGTCATTTTTAAGAAAAAACATGAGGGCCATCAATTGATTAAAATATTAATTGCGATTAATCTCACTTTTTTATCTGTAGAAAATGTACCTTAAAGGGAGAGTTGCTTGATGTAAATGTATGTATATATTTATTATCGTAAATCAATTAACAAAACAAAACAATGACAAATATTTAGCATACAAAAAAAAACATGTCTGTAAAGGGGAGACTCGTGGGTACCCGTAGAACCCATTTACATTCACATATCTGGAGGTCAGAGGTCAAGGGACCTCTTTGAAAATAAACATGACAGTTTTTCCTCACCAAAATTTTGTGGAAATTTGGAGCGTTATTTAACCTCATTGGTGTTTTCTAGTTTCATATGATACAAGTATCTTCACTGTAGCTTTAAAACTGAGCTCGCTACAACTTTAAAATCACAAGTTGCGTTAATACGTTAAAGAAATTAGTGGCGTTAAAACAAGTTTACGTCAAGGTGTGATTATCACGTTATCTTTGACAGCCCTAAAAACATTGCAAAAGGACTGCCTGGTGCTTTCCTTTACTCCGGCGCTGCATTGACTTAATGAACTTTAGCGCGCTATCCAATCACAGTTTTGCATAATAAATGTCTTTTATTTCATTTTCTGTTGGCGTTTGCTGAAGTTTATTGACGCATTTTGCTCCGTTCGATCAGCCACAGATCGTCATCAGCCGATATTCCTTCTAAATAGTTTGACCGATGGTCTCTGTGACGGCCAATCAGAAGAGCCGATCAGATGACGCATCGATGCTGAATTGGAAGATCTTCAATTCTCATTTATCTGCTTTCTCGTCTGCTCTTTTATTCGCTCCAGCAGAGCTTTTTGGGGTGCAGATCTATCTGTTTTGATTCTGCCAGATGTCTCTTTGATCCAGCACTCATCTTATCGGACACTGGATGTTCATGTCTTTTCTATTGTTTTGCACATATACTGTAAATTAACCTGAGCATTACCGGTCAAAAATATCAATTTTAAGTTCATTGTGTACATTAAAAAGTACAGTTGTATATTCAAATGCAATAAAACGCACCTCGCTCTCTCATCCTTTAAAAAATATCACTGACCGTTGAAATCCCAACATCAATTGTAAGTCCTCTAATATCCATAACCTCATATTCTTCCTGTCATGTTGAACTGTAGTGTTTGTATTATGATTTTGCTCCAATGTGTTATGCTGTATTTTACATGATTAAGATTGCTCGGTGTAATGACGTGCAAACCAATCTGTGCATTATCAAAAGTCACGATCATCTGTTCCATATCTTGAGCACAACATTTGTTCTTAAGCTTCTTCTGCATCGCTTGTTTTTTCTGTAAAACACACCGACAGTTTTCGTTAATAGAGTTCTACAAATAAACTCCGAGTGATGTGACAGAAAGACGGAGAGAGAACAAGAGAAAGGCAGATAGAAGGAGACGGAGTATGAGTGGCACAGACAGAACGACAGGCAGCCTGATAAATACACCACACACACACACACTCTCTAATCCTGGTTGACAATCTGTATCCCCAGACCTCTTAGAGACCCTCCATCACACAGAGGTTACATCACAAGGCTGTCAACCATCAACATACCAATTACAGGCCTGGGATGCTGACACACACACACACACAAACACACACACACACACACACACACACACACACACACACACACACACACACACACACACACACACACACACACAGATACACTCTGCGCACACATGCACACACAAACACACAGGGTAAAGTCACACAAATGCACAGAATGCATAGAAGCTTCGACACACTCACACAAACACACCTGAATACAAAATCACAGAAATAACTCTATGAAGACAGGTAGCAGACACACCACATGGAGAGAGACAACATTAACACACACACACACACACACACACACACACACACACGCGCGCGCGCGCGCACTCGTACCACTGCCGGAGGCTAATAGCATGTAATCAAGCCCATCAAGCCTTCCCCACGGAGAAGAGCTGTCACTTCAAACCGTCACATGTTGTGAACCCGTGTGGGTGACACTGACATTTTGAGCAGACAACAAATAAACAGGCTTGAAGCTGTCCAATCCTATCCCATAATGCACATGTGCAAACGACTGTTATCAGGCCATTAAATAGGCGTTATCAGTCGCTATAAGCACCATAGACGTGGGTCATTAGGAGCCTACTACGCCTACTACTTTGTAAAAGCGAAAGTGAAACTTAAAAGCAACACGTTTTAACATGTAAAACTGAATGAAACGTCACGTTTTAAACACGAACAAAAGGCTTCTTTAGGTTCAGGCAACAAAAACTACAACTTATTTAGGTTTAGGCAACAAAACTACTACTGCATGTGACCGCCACTGTGACTCAAAGCAGAAGGGGGTACAATCCTTAGCAGGGATGCAGAAATCAGCACAACACCGGACAGCTTCAGCTCTACACCTGCAGGTCTGAGGTCTCTGCTGATAACTCACTTTCATTTACAGTCTCCAGACGCACTGCGATCACCTTTTACCTTCCGTCTGTGAGGTAAAACCATTTTCGCTGGATAATGTGTGACATTTACAGAATAGCAGCACTTTTTTTGGTGATTTATTTTTCATAAAACTCATAAAAGTGTTTTATGGATATTGAACAACTTTGGATAATTATATGTTTTCACCCCAAAATGGATTTTCTGCAGTGTTTGGGAGCAGCAAAATATGCAGAGTCAAGTTGTTGCACAGAAACTAAAATAATGAGAGAAGCACTCTTATATAAGCAGCAGTTCATTTCTCTCAATAAAATGTTTGTTGTCGAATCAGCTGCTTTAAGTTCGGCTACATTCATCTGTTGTCTAATTAGGTTGCAATTAAAACAAAGGTGGAAATCATCTATAAATGCGTGCCTGTCATTTTGGGAATGAGCTCTGTCTTTGTCCCCTGTGGAGTCCAGATCACTCTGTAATTCCAGATACACTCAATCAATCCTGCAGTGATGAAGTTATGCAAAACCTCAGAGGATGTCAACATCATAAGTTAAGACAGGCTTCCTTTTGGATTCTTTTCTTTGCTATTTCACAATTTGTTTTGCTGCAGAGCGAGTTAAACATCCCCAAAGATATCTCCACATGTGGCCCACATTACATCCAGCTTCCTTCAATAGCTTGGGAGGCACATTTGCTGTCTTCACACACAGCAATCCCTGCTGAACACCGGACCGATTGTGCCACACGTATCCATGACAACAAATGTGTCACCGGCGCCGCCTGCTAGTTTCTACCAACATGGAGACACTTCTCTGTCATTACGTTAATGCGTTCACTTTGGTTGTGATGCCAGAAAATGATGAGACCCAGTCAGGCGTTAGTGTGCGTCATGTCATAACGCAGCAGCACCGAGGTCGGCGAGGTTAACACAGAACTCTTAGTCAACACACTCGGATGGATCAACCTGTTAACGGGTCATCAGGGCGCACATTTGCTGTCGGGCTCAAAGCCCACTTTCATTGTGCATTTACCCCGCCGCCCCAACGTTCCCATTAAGTACAGAGCACATGGCAGACTGCACAGCTTCATTAAATACTCAGAAACTACCATCTACCTATCTGTCTATCATCCATCCACCCATCCATGAGTCATGGTCGGGGCCGTAGATTCTAACTTACTGATATTTCAGAGCCGTGGTCGGGGCCATAGTTTCTAACTTGCACAATCCTCAGTCAGTACCTACAGTATGTGAATGTGTCATGTCGACCGACCACATTGTTCCACTAACAGTGTGTGGAGCAGCTGGCTTTCACATTGTTTCGTGAGACCACAACCCCTCTCTAAAAGACAAATGTTGTGTGTTGATGAGACCAGTTTCATGGAAGGCTCATTAGTTTAATATCAGCTTTCACACTTTCCCATTTCCCACCGGGGATAAATAAAGTATTTCTGATACTGATTCAAAGGCTCCGGTCTCTGGGGTGTTGAGAACACCCTCGATGTGTTGCTCAGTGTGAAGAAGCTGATCTGGAGCCACTTCTTCAACAGGTTTCGACCACGGCTTCTTCAAACAACTTACTGTTCGTGCATATCAGTGTGTGTTTGTGTAAAAAGTTAACTTCCTTCCTTGGAGTTTGTGCAAGCCTCCTACCTCTACAGTTTGGCTCTCACCCCAGTTGGCCCAGTTTCTATCCCACCAACAGAACCTCTCTGAGCATGAAAAAGTAGCACCAAATTGGCTTTACTCGAAATTATTTCATTCATTTATTTGTTGAATAGAAAAAAGGGGAACCTGTCTCCTGGCTGCAGTGGAACCAATTGGCTAAAACATAAGCACCTTTTTGTTATTGGAAGAGGGGCTGAAAGCTCACATTAAACCCAGCGTTACCTCGCCCGCCCTCACACACACACACACACACACACACACACACACACACACACACACACACACACACACACACACACACACACACACACGCTGGCCTGACTGCAGCCATCAGCAGGGCGAAGAGCTGTAGGACATTTGTACACTGCAGGGCACAACTCTGCATACTGCGCCATGCGAGCACACACACTCTAACGCACACACACACTCACTCACACACACACACAGCTGAAGCGGTAGAGATAACAGCTAAAACGACTGCAGTGAAAAGGTAATCAGGTCTGTTCAGCCATGCAGAGGGTGTGAGAGAACTTCAGTCGAAAAGTTTGGAGTTTGATTTTCAGTTCAAGCTGAACACCCCTGACGGGGGGGGGCGGATTTTAATCTGCCAAAGTTATGTACATAAATTATGACATTTCCACACAAACTACTAAAGAGTAGAGTTGGGTCAATGTCCGGTTTTGCCGGTTCGGTCCGGTGCACAAACTTAAACCAGCTTGATTTTGACAGTGGATGTGATTTTCCCAGGACCGTTTTTCATCACCCTCATCCTGTTTCCTCCCGGGGTCACATTTCTCCCGTATTTCTCTCAATTTATCGCACATTTTTTACACTTTCTTTTCCCTTTTCGTTATCTCAGCCTGTTTCTGGAACTGAACAGTGTGTAGAATCCATACTGTTTCCACCCGGACGAC
This sequence comes from Sebastiscus albofasciatus, assembly GCA_916701655.1. NCBI lineage: Eukaryota > Metazoa > Chordata > Actinopteri > Perciformes > Sebastidae > Sebastiscus > Sebastiscus albofasciatus. Next base: position 9,472 of record CAKAOI010029654.1, on the reverse strand, counting down.
AATAGAGCTGCACCACCTGTCGAGAGCAGTCTAGATGCTCAGTCTGAGCTCATGTTTAAGCTGCGCTCGCCAGAGTGCAGTGCCGAAGAGTGCAGAAGTTTTGCCTTGCTCGATGCAGTGAAAGGCGTCTTGGTGCGGCGCAACCCATAAAATGAACGTGTTTCAGAGGTCAGTGGTGGCGTTGTCACGTTGTGTCTGAAAGGTCCTTCAGTGAGTGAGAGAAGGAGAGAGAAATGGAGAGAACTTAGAGAAAGAAATACTCAAAGAGGAGCAAAAAGAAATGAAGACGGATGAATATTAGTTAATACCAGAGATTCACACACCAAGTTCACACCACAGCGGTGAATTACCAGTTAGTAAGTTACCACAATGCAGGAAACAAAGTCTCTGAAACTCTATATGTTATTTTTTATTTGAAGCCGCCAAAAAACGTACTCGAAGCTCGATGCAGTGAAAAGCACTGCAGGAAAAAAACGTATTCTTCTTTAGTGTTTATTGGCAGCTGAAAACCAGCTTAGAGGAGCAGTACCGACACCATGTGGACTGGAGCCGCTCCACTCTGGTTCATGGGCTCCGTCAGTCTCATCATGTTCCACTCATATACGGCTGCTGAGTCTGGTGGTAATATCCAGTATCCCGGTCTGGTCCGGTCCGGTCCGGTGTTTGGCTTAATATCAAACTGGTTTGAATATTTAGCGTTAAAACAAGAGGTAGATTAATGAACGTTTGGTCCAGAGTGAGAGTTTTGTATCTCTTCTAAGCGTTGCTCAGACATAAACAGCTATCTGGAGATGTCAACTTGAGATGGAAACGACATCATATAATTAATCAATTCATCAGGAGACATTATGGATGATGCAAACAATCATTACTTGCAGCCCAACTAAATACTGTACATGTCAGGTCGTCTACTTCAACATACAAGTTCATCCCTCCATCATAACAGAGCTTCAGTCCTTAAGACCAGCTCTCTCTCTGCAGTAGGAACAGTTTCACTCCTCTACATCTTATTAAAGCCATTTGATTCTTTAGTGTCTTTAAGTGTCAACAGGAGGACGCTACCAGCTACAGTAACAAAGGAAGACATTAGCAACAGTGCAGTAAAGGCACCAGTAAGCAGCTGAGATCGTGGCCGTCGCTCTGCTGCAGACAACCGACTGATTAAAATGTCAAATAGAAAAAAAAAAATTAAATCAGGAAATTGAAAGTCAGGCAGTCAGTTCTGATTCCACCTCCTTAGATTCACCACTGTATATTTAAAATGACACTTAATACCTCACAATGACAGGCAGCATTACTCCCTCTCTTCCTTATTCACCATCTGACACACACACACACACACACACACACACACACACACACACACACACACACACACACACACACACACACACACACACACACACACACGGAGTGTTTACCAAAATATGTTAAGCAGTCTATTTTCTGCAGCGTGAAACTGAAGCTTCCTTCTTTAACGTGTCAAACTTCCCTTTTCTCGTGTCTTGAAGTTGTTATCTGAAGTTAACTTTGCTTCCGATCCCAAGAACAGCACATTTAGTCATTTGTAAGGTGTCAAAGAAAACAACAACTCACACACACTCTCACACACACACTCTCACACACACACTCTCACACACAGAAAACCTCTGACAGCATATCGAGTTCCTTTGTCAAACACTGTCATAAACATTTGCAATGCTGGCAGTGGCTCCTGACATTGAAGGATAATGTGTGAGAGTGTGTGTATTGTATCTGTTCTGAATGAGGAATTATCTGTAGAAACACACACACACACAGACACACACACACACACACACACACACACACACACACACACACACACACACACACACACACACACACACACACAGGGCTGTGTATAACAGCAGATGATACAGGGAGCTTTCCAGGTTTCATCTCTTCTGTCTCACCAGGTGAACAGGAGCTGATCACACAGTACTCACTAGGTGATATGAGAAGCTTTCAGGTCGTATTGGAGGTCGAGGTCCTTCAAGGAGATCACACCCCGTTCTGAAATAATTTACTGATCAGTCGATAGTGAGAACATTAAAACATTTAGATAATGGAGTAATCGTTTAAAGGAAACATTCACAATATGTTCAGTCTCCTCCGATGTGACGACTTGCTGCTTTTCTCCGTTTCACTATTTTGGAAATTGAATATCTTTTGGTTTTAGGTCATCTGACGGACAAAACATGTCATGCGGTTCATTTGTGCTGAGAGATGGAGCCAAAAGGTACAAATAAAAATGACTTCCTGTCAGTCAGCAGAATAAAGTGCAGGTCCATGTAGCACTGATGATGCAAATCACTAAAACTGTCCAATGAATCAGCCAGTAAAATAACAATGTCCTTGTGTTTGTTAAGTAAATGTGAACCAAAGCAGACAGTTTATTATTCAGTAGCTCAATTCAGACAAAGTGAACTGACCTACAGTGAGCTGAACTACATCTGGACGACCACAGAACAATACCGACTAGAAGCATGACGTATAGCATTGCCATAGATCTAGTCCAAAGTATGAGTCGAGTTGAGTGTTTAACAGAATAAGAGCCTTTTGAAACATCCTCTCACCCACACGGCAGTAACATCACCTCCGTCTCCAGTAAAACAGAACAAGAGAACACAAACTGCTCTCAATGCTTCTGTTCCTCAAAAGGAAGAAAAAAAAAAAGCATGTAGAGTAAAAATCCTCGCAAACAACTTCAAGGTCTGTGGAGCAATTCTTCCATTAAGCGAGAAATGTTTAATCGTCTCTGCGCCGCAGTGATTTCATTGAGGCCCCAGGTACCTGAACAGTGTTATCACGACCTCTCCTCTCACACCGAGACGCGATGAAAACAGCCACCGAACCCCGGAGGGGAATAACCGGCGGACTGAGCGCAGCACAGAAAAGGAAGAAAGGAGTGCGGAGAGCCGCCAACATGGAAGGAGAGGTTTATTTATTTCTCTTCCTCTCCTTTCTATTAGAGAATACAGCGTGAAAGAGAGACGGAGAGAGAGAGCTCCCACGGCCAAAAGGTGAGAGAAAAGCAAAGTGTCACACACACACACACACACACACAAACACACAAACACACCCTCCCTTTCTATATCCCAGCTCTCCATTTGCTTCTTAATATTTCCTTTTACTGCTGAGCCAAAACTCAATTATAATTTCCAAAAACCATGGCCCACTGGCGGCGAGCCGAGACTTTAGAGCTGACCAAAAGCAAAATTGAAAGAAGAAAACCTAGTCCACTTCTAGTGTCTCGAAATTCTGAAGCTGAGAGAAAACAAGTCATTACAAAAAACACAAAATACAGGTCACAATATACGTCTTTCTGACGTGGTTTCACTGCTACTAGATGGTCTTACTGATGGTTTCACTGCTACTGATGGTTTCACTGCTACTGATGGTTTCATTACTGATGGTTTCACTGCTCCTGATGGTTTCACTGCTACTGATGGTTTCACTGCTACTGATGGTTTCATTACTGATGGTTTCACTGCTCCTGATGGTTTCACTGCTACTGATGGTTTCACTGCTACTGATGGTTTCATTACTGATGGTTTCATTACTGATGGTTTCACTGCTACTGATGGTTTCATTACTGATGGTTTCACTGCTACTGATTGGGGTTCACCAATGATCGTTCAGTTCCACGGCAAAAGAAAGGTTTTCAATATAACGAGTTTGAACGAATAAGAACTAACACATCAATTATTAGAATTAATTCAACGGCAACCCACGTAACCTGATCCTCAACCATGTTGTACCACTGATGGAATAGGGAGACTTTTTATTCCCCCCTTCCTAAGGTGTTATGGAAATAAAGTCTAAGCCAGGTGTTCAGGTCATAGAACGCTGGCGATCATGTCTAAGCCTGTGCCGCTAACAAGTTAATTTAACAATTTAATTCAATGTAATTCAAGTAAATCAAAGTGATCTGACATCCAATAAAAACTCTCCTTTTAAGCACCCCTTTTGTTCTTCATGTCTAATGTAAGAACCACAGACTGTATATAAAGATGGACGACATGACAGCTCCCCCAAAGTGAAGCCAAAACATCTTGATCGCCCCCTGGTGGCTGGCTGCAGTATAGCTCATAAACCTCCATGTTAGCGGATGGGATGTGGGTCAAACTAAAAGTTAAAGTACACATCAAATAAAGTTTTCCCAAAGATGGTTTCTGTCATTTTAGGTAGTTCTTCTCACGCTGACGTTAGTTCAAGTGTTCATTTTTCTGATAAGTTGGGTTTAATTAGTTAAAAAGCTTTAAAAAGGGGGTGAGACGTCATGACTGCCAGCTGCAGCCGTGCTTGGCTCACGATTGGTTCGGTCGGGTGACCGCGAAACCGTGGCTCCAAC
>CAKAOI010029653.1:31200-54338 GCA_916701655.1 Sebastiscus albofasciatus | reverse complement strand
CGAGGCTCAGAGGAAAGCTGTGTGACAGAGCCAAGTAGCCATACGTTAACGTGTCAGGCCTTGGGAGCGTTAGAGCGCAGCTGCTGCCGCCTCAACAGATCAGACTTTCTGTCAGCTCGTCCCACGTCAAGAAACTGTTTGCGTTTGCACAACACCTGCTGCTTTGGATAACTTCCTGTATCCCATCGTTAGGATTAAACAGTTTAATTAAGCAGATGCAACCATCATATTTCACATTTATTTAGGTTTTATTTTATGGTTGGCTGAACCTGCTTCACACTTGGTTTCTTGATCCAGTTGGCTAATTAAGAATCTCCACAGTAGTTTGTTAGCTCATTGTTGTTGATTACAGGGAAGATATTACTCTTTTTATTTCAGCTCTTAGGGTTTTTTTTAGCTTCTGTTCCCTAACATTTTAGCCACAACCACCGAAGTAATTTGTATCTTTTACGCTTCAAAGATGAAAGCTTTTCTATTGTGTCACCAAGTCTTAAGAGCACATGTAGAGCTTCTCTGTGTAGTGGATTTAGGGATCCAGGGCCAACAGATCTGGTAAAAGACCCAACAGATTTCATGATTTCAAGTATCATTGTTACATCTGTTTCACTAGCACTCCTCAAACATGCCGTCTCTGCTCATATATTTGAAGCAAAGCCTGTATATAGATGTGATTCCAGGCCTTCAGAGGTCATAGCAACAGCCTTTCTGTCAAAGATCTCTGCCTTTTGTTTGCCTTGGTCTCTTCCTCTCCGAGCGCTTTGTTGTGAAACTTAAGACGTCCTTGCGCCCAAAGAGAAACTCCCTGAACCCCCTTCCCCCCGCAGTCCTCTTTATCTGTCCTTATACTCTCCATTCATCCGATTTCTTGGCTCTCTAACACCCCCTCCCCCTTCTCATATTATGAACATGACACGATCCACTCATCTCTCCTTTCCCAGCCAGATCAATAATTCAATCAGGTCCTCACCTCACGGTTTATGTCTCTTCTTTCTTTCTCCTCTCCTTGCTTCTCTCCGCATTGTTCGTCTTCCTTTTTTCTTCTTCTTCTATCCCAGTTGTTGATCTGCTTTGTCATTTTGTAGAGCTTCCATGATAGAGATTGCTTTCAATTTAACCCGCATCCTACCGACCCCAGAGGTTTACTATTTGTCATATTTCACAGGTGCTTTATTCTATTAACACCATTTTTTCATGCCTTTGAAAATCAATTTGTTCCTAATGACTTCATATCATTGTCTTCTGTTTCTGGCTTAATTGGTGCTTTTTAAAAAAGACCAATGTATTGGGATCCTAGGGGACATAACTAGTAATGTTTTGAGAAGAATAAGTTAATTTTTTGCCATGATGGTTGTTTCTTGCAGTAGTTTATTCCCCAGTCGGTGTTAAATAGGTCGATAGGATGATGGTTAAGTTGACTACATGTGCTCCCTATATGAAACCCCTTAACATGAAAAGTTGTATGTCTCAAAGTGAGTTTGACTGAATGATTGATTGATTCAAAAGGAATGATTTTAACTTAGCACAATTAAGATAACAATTGACTTTTCATCCCTTTTTTTTAATAATCTTAAGCCACAATTTCAACCTTTATGTAAAGATAAAAGAAAGAAGAAATCCGTGTCAACGTTTTACAGATGTAGTGTTTTTCCGTCGGCAACTGAGGTGATTTTAGGACACCTTATCACTCTCAGCTCGCCTCCTTCTCTCCTCCTGTACAGCTTTGAGGGCAGATGGTGTTGTGGTGCAGTGATAAGTTCTAAGTCTGCATGTGTCAGCGAGACAGATAAAGGACAGGAGAGGGGAGCATAAGCAAAGTAAAGTTAGTAAATATGAGAGTAAGAAGCCCGCAGGATCATAAGGGTGGTCAGACGGCAGTTGGATGCTGCATGGTAAAACTTTCTCCCTCTCCCCCTCTCTTGTTGTTATGTAACTATCCTTGTTGTAGTGCGCTGACTGTCTGTCTGTCTGTCTGTCTGTCCGCTCTAAACTTCTTACTCCAGCACTTTTCTCTTCATCTCCGCTCAGGGGGAACACCCATGGGGATGAATTACAGCAAGCTTAGCTCGGCAGGGCTAAAACCAGACTCTGCAGAGGTGTGTTTGAAAAGTTTGACTTTATTGGAGAGCGCAGTGACAGGAAAGCTGAAGGGGAGAAATGTTGTGAGCTGGAGTCAAATCTGCAACTTTGTGATTACTCAGCCTGCTCAGCCACAAGGGCAGGGTGAAAGGTAGATAGAGTATAGTTGCTGCAGTTTTCAGTTTTAGCCATTTTAGCTCCAGAAGACAGCTACATTTTAAACTGATTTTTTTTAAGCTAAAACGTCAAACTGAACAAACAAACTCATCTGAAAAACAAGGTGACTGACTGGTGACTTAATGTGGCTGACACTGAAACACTGAACACATGGGTCTGACTCTGTTGAAGGAGTAAATAGAGGAGAATGAGTGCCACACTGTGAAATGGATGCCGTTATCCTCGCATAGCAACAGCCACTGTGGAGACTCAGCTATTGTTATGGCCTAACAACAGCCTGGCACTGCTTATGCAAGAAAGACACGCACATAGACATAAATGCATCTATACAATCACATTTAACACAAAGATACACACAGTACCTGGCATTGGGGGTCTGGTACACACACACACACACACACACATAGAGCCCTGTGTGCTTTAGCAGTGCTGAATGGAGTGTGATCGCTGAGTGAGCTATTCTGGACCCCCCTGTGCCCTCAACCCTCCGCTCTCAGCTGCCTCACTGTGCTGTGCTATTATGGGATGGTCGGGGGGGAGGTTGCCATGGAGGCACATCTATTCTTTGCTGTTCAGTCATCCACATCCATCCTTATCAGTCCCATCGTGCACTGGGGCACGATATCCCAGCAGTGACATGCACTGTGTGAACTCTGTCTCTCTATCAGTGAGTGAAGTAGCTGTAAAAGCCACCTGTTGATGGTGTGCATTCTATCTTAACATGTAATAAATAGCCGTAACAGGAGGAACATATACCATACATTGTTCATATTTGAATATGTGGGTGGACAGCTTGAAATACATGCCAAAATCTAATTTATTAGGGCTGTCAAAGTTAAAGCGATAACAATCCGTTAACGCAAATTTTTTTAACGCCACTAATTTCTTTAACGCATTAACACAACTTGCGATTTTTAATTGACCTCTTAAATATCCGACGGCCCAACAGCGGACCCAGCCGCTATTCTGTCTTTCGAAGGCTTTGACTAACTTGTCACAAAGGAGGCTAAATAACGCTCCAAACTTCCGCTAAATTTTGACGAGGAAAAACTGACAAGGTCATTTTGAAAGGGGTCCCTTGACCTCTGACCTCAAGATATGTGAATGAAAATGGGTTCTATGAGTACCCACGAGTCTCCCCTTTACAGAAATGCCCACTTTATGATAATCACATGCAGTTTGGGGCAAGTCATAGTCAAGTCAGCACACTGACACACTGACAGCTGTTGTTGCCTGTTGGGCTGCAGTTTGCCATGTTATGATTTGAGCATATTGTTTTATGCTAAATGCAGAACCTGTAAGGGTTTCTGGACAATATTTGTCATTGTTTTGTGTTGTTAATTGATTTCCAATAATAAATATATACATACATTTGCATAAAGCAAGCATATTTGCCCACTCCCATGTTGATAAGAGTATTGAATACTTGAAAAATCTCTCTTTAGGTACATTTTGAAAAGATAAAAAATGTGCGATTAATTTGTGATTAATCGTGATTAACTATGGACAATCATGCAATTAATCATGATTAGATATTTTAATAATAATATTTAGATGAATTCACTTGTTGATATATGCATACGACATTATTTTTGTATTTGCGTTGTATGTCATTACATATGACAATGTACTAAAATGCAATATACAGTATTAGAAAATACTGTATGACGAATCTCTGTCTTTTTTTCTTGTTTTAGGTACCAATTGTCCCTACATATCTGACGATCTGAATGAAGACACCATCAGTGTTCTGGTTCGCCTCATCACTGAGAAGAAAGGTGGGTGTTGATCCGCAGTGAGGTCACTTACGGGCTGGTGGTCAGAGTCAGTTTATCTCTTGTGGCTTTAGAGGCGAACGGAGTACGTCACACACACGTCTCCACTGCTGCGAGCTCAGACCGCCCGCTCCTTATCACATTAGATGGTTGATGTTAGAAATGCAAACACAGCAAGAGGCATTGGTTGTTTTTGAAGGGGATTAAAAAGTATTTCCTTTAGAATGATATCTGTGAATCCTATAATGATCTCAATGTATTTGGAACTTTTCCCAGGGAAGTTCATTTTTCCAATCAATCGCCAGTAAGCTCAAAGATGAATGTCATTTATAAACTTCTAATATGGTCTAAAACTGCACTCAAGCAGTACTGTAATTGCAGTCATATCGTTGATCGAGTCTCATCTGAAAGAGTGTGTGTATATGTTTCAGAAAATGCTGCTGCACTGGAGGAACTGCTGCTGGAGTACGAGAGCAAACAGATGTCCATGAGTAAAGGCTCGTCAATCAAGTATGAGACCACACACTCACGCTTACACATACCCTCAATATACAGTATACCTTCAACATATATTTGTTCGAGGACAAGCTGAATACAGAGGCAAGGGACGTCTGGGAGAGAGCAAGGAGGCTCCTGGCAAGAGGCCTTTAATAAAAATTGCAGGATGTTCAGGCAGACAGAAAGAGAGAAAACTTTACCAAAAGTTACAGAAAGTTGCTCTTCAGAGGTGAAAGCTGAATAATGATATAAACCTATAGATTCAGAACCAACTTTAAAATTGCACATAGTTTTAATGTGAATCTAATGGAAAATATTATGACTTGGCTCAAACTCCCAGTAGAGCCACTTGATATGAAACATTATATATTTCCTAGGGCTGCAATTAATGATTATTTTCATTGTTGATTCATCTGTCAATTATTTTCTTGATTAATCAATTAGTTGTTTGGTCTATAAAATGTCAGAAAACGGTGAAAAATGTCAGTCAGTGTTTCCCAAAGCCCAAGATGACGTCCTCAAATGTCTTGTTTGGTCCACAACTCAAAGATATTCAGTTTACTGTCATAGAGGAGTAAAGAAACCAGAAAATATTCACATTTAAGAAGCTGGAGTCAGAGAATTTAGACTTTTTTTTTTTTTTTAAATGACTCAAACCGATTAATTGATCATCAAAATATTTGGCGATTAAATTAATGACAACTAATTGATTAATCGTTGCAGCTCTAATTTTTCCCATCGCAAACATTATTTCTTCACCTTAAAAGTAAAAATGCAAGCTGTGTTTTACAGGATTATAATTCCATATTGTGCCTCCACTTCAACTGTAACACACTTAAATAATATAATGCCACCTACAATTTATTATTTTTGTACTTTTTCCAAGTAATCTCGTAGCGATACACATGGAGGCTCACTTCCTCACTGCAGCTCTGCGTCAGGCCAATACTTTGGCAGTGACTCACTGCCGCATGTCTGAAGTGAATGTGTGACACATTTGTAACCGCTGTCTCTCTTGAGTCATGAGGCTTAAACAGCCAGTCTGTCACTAAGCTCATCGGCTATCACATAACTTGAAGTCACACGATTTACATGACCAAGTGTAGTTGTGGTTGGAACTTTGGTTGTAATCTGCGGCCCGTTAAAAGTGCTCCAGTAGTCAGAACAAATCCAGCAACATGCATGCTTCATACCACAGTCTGCACCACTGGGTTTTCCTTTATCAGCAGAAGACAGAGAAGTCGCCCTCTAACAATGTTATATGAATGGTAATTGGATCCATTACCCTCCAGTATGTAAGCCACATCTACAATAGCGAGCAGTCTCAGGGGCCTCTGGTAGTGTGCTGCTGCTGCTGCTGCAACATGTGAGCTTTACATTCGAGAACATTCTGGCACGCACACACGATATATGCACACCGAAATCTGGAAAGCTTTCAGAGCCTGTATGTGTGTGTGGTGGGAGGTCACTACAGGTCACCCACTAGCTAGTACAACACAGGGGCACACAGTTGCATTCATCATTCATTCAAAAGAAACAATGGAAAAAAAGACTAAAGAGGCCTGGTTGCTAAGAGATAAAACTTCAGATTTCAAATTTGTATTTATTTTCTATTTAAACATTCACACTGAACAAAGGCGGAGGTGAAGGCAAAGTTTTCTAACTCTTAAAAGACTCACTTGTCATCCTTGCATTATGCTTTGTTACTTAGCAACATAAAATAGTTTTGAGACAATGGTTGCGTCTGAAATTGCATACTATGTACTACATACTCAATAGGTGTACTTTAGTTCAACATACTTCTGTGTGGCTAAACAGTAGTATGTATTTTTTCGGACGCACTGAGCAGTAATTTACGTCGTCACTTCCTGAGAGCCTCCTTGTCGGTTGGAGAAGTGTAACCATGGTAACTCGTACCAGCCTCATGTGACCAAACGACGGTTTGTGAGAATCAGAGTCTGAATTAATTAAAAATATATATTATGCCTAGTAAAGTGAAATCTTATACTTACAGCTAAGCGCTAATGATGTTACAGAGCTGTCAGTCAATGTCTGTTATGAATGTTGTCATCACTACCGCATTGCATTGTGGGATATTTATGCCGCCGTAGTGTCCAGCGTTGCATACTAAATCTCATATACTGTTTTAGTGTACTAAATAGCATGTTAGTATGGAATTTTGTTTGCAATGTACCTGCATAAATGATCTGGACTGACAAGACTAGCATTTTAGTGATGTTAGTAACATAAATGTCATACGTAGATATTTGGCCCCATATAGGAACATGATGAGGAAAAGCGTGTGTTTCTTTTGTGCATATGTGTATGTTCAGAAATCATGAGGAGTATAAGTGATTTCAGATTCATATTATACTTCACACTGAATGGACATGGAAAGAAATTTTGCCAATTCAAGGTTTAAATTTCACTCAATGATCAGTAACATCTTCTGATGTGACACCCATCTTTTAAATGAATGAATATAAAAATCCCATAAAATTGTAGCTGATCGTCTTCTGCTCTTCCTCCCAGGTTCCCCATGCTGTCTCCCCTGTCCCCATTCCGCTCCCTCCCCAGGCTCTGCCCCCATCAGTCCCACCTCCACACCATCTCTGGCCTCTCCGGCCTGGCCCCGAAACACGGCTACCGCTGCACCCGCTGCGCCCAGAGGAAGTGGCCCCCCGTCCTCATACCTCCCCTGGATTCCTTCAGAGACCCCCTGAAGGTCCCCCAGACCTTCCTCCTGCCCTCCCTGAACTCATCCAACGACCAGCAGAAGAGGCCCCTGCTGGGGGGGGTGTTTGTCGACACCCACCATACGCAAGCTGTTGTGCCAAATAATGTACAGGAGAAGATGGACGGGAGCGAAGTGAAGGAGAGGAAGGAGGGAGAGCTGACGGTGTTGTCTGTGGGGAGGTGAGACATCAATCAATCAATCAACATTTATTTGTATAGCCCTTTACAATAACCAAAAGGTACCCAAAGTGCTTGACATTAACATCAAGAAATAACAACATAACATATCATAAAATCATAAAAAGGTACATAAAAAGCACAGGAAAAATGTCACAGCGCTACTAGGTATTAAAAGCCAATCTAAATAAAAAAGTCTTGAGTATAGATTTAAAAAGTACTAGGTCAGTGACAGTGCGTATATCAGGGGGTAACTTGTTCCATAGTTTAGGAGCAGTGACAGCAAAAGCACGATCACCCGACAGCTTATAGCTCCTCCTTGGGACTTCTAAAAAAAGTTGACCCGATGACTGCAAAGCCCTGTTATGCTCGCGGAGAGTTAAAATCTCAGACAAATAAGGTGGGACGAGGCCGTTAATGGCTTTAAAAACAAACATCAAGAGCTTAATATCGATTCTAAAGCGAACTGGAAGCCAATGGAGCGAGTAAAGTACAGGGGTGTTCACATCTGGAAGTGTTAGTTAAAAAGCGAGCAGCAGCATTTTGCACAAGTTGGAGGCGCGCGAGGGAAGACTGGTTGAGACCAACATACAGTGCATTACAATAGTGAAGTCTCGAGCTAATAAAAGCGTGAATTGCCTTCTCAAGAAGGCAGTATGAACATATTGTTTCATACTGACACATGAGGACATGCAACGCTACTCCACACACATTTCAGATACAAATGTACTTTTTACTTTATTTATCTGAGAGCTATAGTTATTAGTTACTGTGGAGAAAAAGATTTTAAATACAAAATATATGATAACTCTATAAAATATAATGCATTGTTGTAGATTAAAGTATTAAGTTGCTGCTTTTACTTAATCTACTTACTTTTACTGAAGGATCTGAATACTTCTTCCACTGCTGACGCATTCACAATCATTTTACCTTTAGTCCAGTTGAGTTATAGAAAGGTTAGAACCATCTGTAAACTGTACAAATGGTTTTTAATATAACAGGATCAGATCTACAGTAGAATTACTAGATTTAAAGCTGATTAAACACAGTAGAAAAACACACACACTCAAACAGTTTCATACTTTTGTAAGAACATGTGTGTTTTAGTATGATAATACCACGATTGCCATGAATGTAATCATTAATGATCATATCTTTTGCTCGACTGACAGGTTTCAAGTCGCTCAAATCCCCGAGCAGAAGCCTGTCGCCGTGGAAACCAAGACATCATCCCAGGAGCAACGAAACTCCCTGTTTGTAGGGAAACCCTTCTGCTCCTCTTCATCATCTGGAATCAATAGGTACAACCTGCAACACACAGTCACATGCTTCCACCTCTCCCTTCCTTTTCACTTCTGACCTATAACTACTCGCTGTAATAACCTCTCTCCTTCCCCATCTCTTTCTATTTCTTCCACACTGCGTGCTCCTAATTTTTACGAGTTACAGTGCTGTGGTAGCTCGTTAGCATGTCAGCTTACATTCTTCTGGCCAGCACTGAATTATGTGGTCTGTTTCACCGGGAAAGGGAATTATATACAGCATGATCAGTTTATCAGAGGACTGTCTCTAAAATGAGCTTCTTCTGTTTCCTATTGTCTGCTAATGAACATGTGCCAACACTCTCCGAATCAGCACTATTACAATAATCATGTGTACCGGCTTGTTGTCCAAACTATCTGTAAGATTCATTATGTCTTATACACAAATCCCTTAAGTAGGCAATCATTTATGCTTCAAAATGATTCCCAAATGAGGAATACTGAGATAAGTGTGCTTTGAAAAGGCTCAAAAGCAATTTATTTGTCATATCTTTGAAATCTGGAAAAATCCATTTCACTCCTTCTTCCATTCTGTCCTTCATGTCCTCATCCTGCCACCTCCTTCACATTACATTGGTAGAATACTGCGTAAAAAAAATAAATAATTAAAAGCTTTCCCTCCCTGTTTATACCTCCTTGACATTCTGACTCTCTCCTTCAGGTGAAGAGACAGAGAGACGGTGTACGATAACGCTACCTCGCTGAAGATGACCTCATCATTCGCTGACAACTTGACGACAGGGTAGGGAGGGTGTTTCTACACGACTGACACCAAGAAACCAAAAAGAACCACCACCTTGTGCTGGAAGACGTTGTTTCTATTCACACGATGAGAGGAATATTTATTATTACGTAAAAACAATATTGTGCTTTACTGATGTATCAAATGTACCATCTCAAATCACAGCTGCTTCACAGTCCCAATCCAAAGAGAAAGTGGAGAGTAGAGCTTTGTGGTAACAACACCTGACACTAGAGGGAAGGATGTGAGGGAGAAAACAAAGAAGAGACGTTTCGATCATAAAAAAAAAAAATGTGTTCTTAGCCCCTAAATTTGTGCTTCCATGTAAAAAAAAAAAAAATAGACACAGGGGTAAAAGACGGACACATACAAAACATGTAGACAGACACATCTACACTACTTGTGTACAGTGAAGAGGACAAAACACTGTGGAATACATAACTGACAAAAAGACTCTTCCAGTACTGAGACTGAAACTCATTCAAACGTCTAAATAAAAGAAAAGAGGAGATATCAAGCCAAGCTGTTAGTGATCAAGTGTCGTATGAACTAAGAGTATGGCTTGGCTGAAATAAAAACCCATATAGTTTTGGGTCATAAGACACTTGATTTAAGACTACAGTAGCACTACAGTAAGTATTATAAGGACAACATGTTATAAATTTCATTATAATTTTGTTGTTTTAAATATTTCTACAAGTTTAGTGATCTCTTCTTCTGCTCACATTTGCAGGTGAGTTGAGTTTTTAGACCTTGAAGATGTTGAATGTACTCACTGAGTTCACTGAACCTTTGAGAGTCTGAGAAACATTCACTCAGCGATATACGCCTACCAAAAGTCAGCATTAATAATACTCACAACTCTTACGCTCTTAGACTTTAGGTCCAAGTAGGTGATCAGGGGCCAAAATGTGTTCTCAGTGTGGGGCCTCCAGTACTGTATCACAGCATATTTTTTACAACACTGCTTCCCGATGGCAGTTAGAGGCTGTCATTTGGGTCCTTGGGGTGAAAACGTTAGATGGGTAGGCATCACTTTTGTAGAATAGAACAATGTAAATGAATGTACATATGTAAATATGGGTGGGTATAAGAAGAAACAGACTTGGCTTTTATAATTTTAGCATACAGTGTGTATGAGGTGAAAGTGACATTTGCAGTCCATCAATCAAAAACCCGGTAAACTCTGTCACACCATCATGCATATGAGCTGAATTTCTGCTTAAAATCAACACAATATATATGATTTTTTTTCACAATTTGAGTGCAACATTTCAGTAATTTTAAACATGAACTTTTAAACTGTAAACACTCACATGCAGTACACATAGCCAGACTCCAGTTAGGCAATCTCCATAACTGTAAGGAGCTACTCCCACATCAATGCACACACACACAAGCATATTTATGTTTTACAATTTAATTAAATAAACCAACCAGTGGCTGCAGAGGATTAGTGGTTGAGATGCCTCAAAGTCATGCAGCTCAGTTTACATCCTCATGGGTTTTAAAGAGTGTACTATAATCATAGAGGATTTTTATCCATTCATTTTCATATTTTCTTATTATGCTACAAGAAATACAACATGTCTGGAGGAATGGCTCTTTATTGGGTTGCAGCAGTTACATCATTTAATTTTATCTGTTTTTATTATTACTATTATTAGGATTATTAAATGTTTTCAAGATGAAGTGTTGCTGGCAAGAAGGAAGGCTATAAAATAGCATTCATCTCATCAACTTTGTAGGTTGCATTTATAATATTAAATTTTTCTGTATGATGTTTTTACTCTTGAAATAAAGAAGAGGTGTATTTTAAATGCTGTTCTTGCTGGTGATGTTCAGTAATGTGGCTTTGAATGTGTGAGGTATTGGCTTGGCTTGTTTGTTAGACAGGGTCGCCCTCTAGTGGTGTTCATTAGATAAAATGACCACTGATTGCCTAAATCAAGTGTAGCCAAAACCTATGAGATTTATCAAGTGGCTCAGCTGCACTGCAACTACGGTTACTCTTCCCACAGATCACAGTTAATACCTTCCAAACTCATAACCGACAAGCTGACGTGACGACCGACTTCTCTGGTTTTAAATACCCTGCTCAGCTGCTCAGAGGCTGTATAATCACACACTAAGGGAGAATCAATGAGCTAAAATTAAAGGAAAACATGAACTATTCTGCACCTTCTCTTCTAAGAAAATGTCTCACTGAATGATAGTGAGACTCATTCTACAGCCATTATGCAAGAATTAACTTATCTGACACAAATTATGCCGTTAAAAGTGTCTATTTACACCCGGGTGAGATTAGTCACACGGCAGCCATTTGGCTATTTACACACGGCCAAGTTGAATATGCCACTTAGTTTAACAATAGTTAGGAAGCCGCCAGAATGCCCTTTCTAGCAGAAAGATTTAGTTGTAGTAGTAGTAATAGTAGTAGTAGTAATATTAGTAGTAATACAAAGTTACAAAGTATGTGCAGGAAGTAGGTTATGGTGGATGAGTGGGTCAAACTAAGAACATTTACTCAGGAGACTGAAGTTTGAGTCCTGTAAGAAGCCTGTTTTTACACTTAGATGACTTATTAGTTTCTGTTTTTTTTAGTTATTAATATTTTCAGTTTTTAGTCGCAGTTTGTTTAGGCAACAAAACTACTTGGTTAGGTTTAGGAAAAATCTACATACAGTACATATACACATCTAATAATATATAATAAAAAAATATATAAAATATAATCTTTGTGTGCCCGGGTCGGGTGCAAATAGCATTGTTTGCTATGGACACCTGGGTGCTAATAGCATATGCCATTAATAAATGCAGTATGGTGCATGAGGCAAATGATAAAAATGTATCACCACAACAATTGTGTTTGTTTATTATAATATTTTGTTTTAGTTCCTTCATATTTTGTGATACGAAGTGACACACACACTTCTCAAAATAAGTCTTAAAGGCCACAGAGTGGTCAAGTTCACCCTCTCTGTCTGATATGCGGAAAAAAAGGCGAGCTGAGGAAAATCCACTTGTTCCTGTACAAACAGGTGCAGCCGTTGTCCAGTAGAATCATTAACAAAAACCACAGCTGTGTGGAGCGCCATGTTGTTTAGTTCTGTCCTTGCATTATAGCTTTCCAAACATAACAAAACAAAAGAAATCCTTGAATGACCTGTCTTCTATTGCACTACATGATTTATATGTTTATTATACCCTTCATTATAACTGTATTGTCCATATTTGATTTGGTCAAATGCACTTCCACTGGTTGATGATGGAAATCTGAATGCAGAGTCTGTCAGTGTCAGTGTATGGGGTGTCACATCTACCAGAAGAAACCAGCAATCAGTACTCTACTTGTCCCCACAACCTTTTGCACCTTTACCAAAATAGTCTCAGAGTTGTGTTGTCAAGAGATTGCTCAAACTTGTTTTTGGTCTCGATGAAGATGACTTGATCTTCTTGGTGATGTTTCCTCGGACGTCCCGCCCAGCCAGGAAGTAAAGGATGGGGTCCACACAGCTGTTGGCGCTGGCAAAAGGTCGGGTCACCTTGTAGGCCACACTGGAGGCCTCCAGCAGCTGACAGCTGATCTGATGAACATATCAAAATGTGAGTTTTTTAAAGCCATTAAAACACATTTATTATTATAAAAGTGGTTGTTCTCTGCTCACCTGTGATGGATCGACCTGCCTGAGGTATCTAAAAGAGTAGTAAAGACTCCTGGTGAGGTGGAAAGGCAGGAAACAGAGCATGAACGCCGCTAGCACGATGATGATCATCTTCACTGACTTCTGCTTGGTGCGTTGGACTGACACGCCTCCCATCTCGCCCCCTTCAGACCCCCAGCCGGGCTCCAGAAGCTTCCGCACCATGAGGCCATAGCACACCATCACCACCATGAAGGGCAGGGCGAACAAGAGCACCGACACGGCTGAGCTGTACACCAGGAAGTCATCAAAAAGCTCTGGGCTGGTGGTGTCGTAGCAGATCCGCTCGCCCTCCCTCTCCCTGGGAAAGGAGATTGTTTAGGATTATTAAATGGTAGCGCTGCCTTGTTTGGCATTGAACTACTGGGAAAGAGATAGGAGTGTTCAGTGTGCCCATTAGATAAGGAGCTCGGTGTGCCACAAAAATCAATAGTCCACACTTAAACACACTTTCATTACACTGAAGAGGGATATTAAGGAACAGTGTGTAACATTTCGGGGGCTCTATTAGCAGAAATGGAGTATAAAAACTACGTTTTCATTAGTTTATAATCACCTGAAACTAAGAATCGTTGTGTTTTCGTTAGCTTAGAATGAGCCCTTCATATCTACATAGGGAGCAGGTCCTCTTCACGGAGTCCACCATGTTGCTCCGCCATGTTCCTACAGTAGCCCAGAACGGAAACCAAACACCGGCTCTAGAGAGAGCCTTTCACGTTTTTTATGTTACGATACGCTTGTTAAACTGCTGTAATGTGAGCCGCAGAGTGCAAAACCGTGGTACCACCAGCCGCCGTCTGACTTCCGTTGCTCCTAAAGTGTTATTGTGCCAAATTCATACCAGGCAGTGGCGAATAATTACATTTTTCTGCGGCCGGGAGGCGTATTCATGTGTTTCGGGAGGGAAGAAATTCTTTGTAACATAGATCAACATGTCCCAGGAGTCACAGGATCTGTTTACTGATTGGCTGTGGGTATTGCCGCCTAAAGTTAAACTTTTTCCCAACTTCCCAACCCGCAGAATCAAACAGCCGCAGTTCGCTGAGCGCGGGAGTGGCTATTGTATTAGATAATGCAGGCTGCACTCTACCACTGCTCTGGTGTAATTTGGTGTTATGGAAAGGATGGACTCGAACAGCGAACAGCGTTACCATGGTTTTGCACTTGGCGGCTCATGTTACCACAGTCTTGGACAGGGAGGAGTGAGCGGAGGGGTACTCAGTTGGTTGCAATCTGCAACCACATCACTAGATTTCAGCAAATCCTACACACTGTACCTTTAAACACACATTCAATACAATGAAGAGGGTTATTAAGTAAGTAAGGGAGGGATGAAGGGAAAAAGAAAGAAGACAAATTTATAAATTTAAATCACCTTGTTCTTGCGAAGTAGAGAATAGGTGCCTGGCAGAATAACACGAAGGCCCATACTGCAACAGACACCAGCCTGGCCCGATTAGCACTGACCCAGTAGAGGGAGCGGACTGGATAGCAGATGCCAACGAAGCGATGCAGACTGATACAGCAGAGGAACAGAATGGAACCTGCCAGAGTGATACTCATTAGATCTCGCTCCTTAGAGGGCACTGTTAAAAAATGTTGGTGCTGAAAGTTTCAGAATTGGGGTCACAGGTCACCTACAGGGTTATTTCAGGAGTAAGACACTTGACAATTGAGGTGAGTGGACTTTTAGTGTTTTTCATGTCAAAATGTAAATATAAATCTCTTCTGTGTTTCTCTTCTGAGCTTTTATACAATGGGTTTATAATAAAACAATTATCCCCATTAAAACATATGATGGGAGAGCTAGATGAGGTTTATCTTAGCTAAACTACAACATGTGGTTGTTAGCTTAGTCGATAGCAAAAAATCCCAGTTGGGGATGCTTGTCACAATCTCTTCAGGGTTGGTTGTCACATGTGACTGATAGTGAGTGACTGACATAAGAATGAGTTAAGTATTACTATATAAGGATAAAAAAATGCACTTATAGGAATGATTGTTCCTGTTTTTGTTCTCTCGATGCAGGAGATGTGTCAGGTCAATGAAATTAAATTTTTGAAATTAATTTTTAAGATTGCCTCCTTTTTATATTTTCCCCCGTTAAAATAACATGGGGACAACCAACTCGACGATAGGGATGGTTGTCTCAAGTGCACAAGACGTATTTGACAGTCCATATCTTTTGAACAGAATAAGCTTAAGGAGAGTAAGGCCACTCCATTTATACCTGACAATTTAGGCTTTCATTACACATTGAAGGGGAATCTATTAAGGATACAGTTTTTGAGGGATTCACATGAAAGTAAAAAGTGTGTTATGTATTGTAATATTGTATCGACTTGTGATGTATCATACTGCCATAACTGTGCCATATCATATATCAAACTCTGTATCGTATGGGTCTGAGCCATGCCTTCTCCGTACCATATAAGTTGGTGTAAAACAGGAAGCGTATGATCTTGCAGACCGGTTCGCTGAAGGGCCAGTCGTTCTGATCTGCGTAGTAGTAGATGAGGAAGGGCAGAGTGAGGACGTAGAGTGTGTCGCACACCGTCAGGTTGAGCATGTAGATGGTGGAGGGCTTCCACTGCTTAGTGCGGAACACGATCACGTACAGTGCCGTGACGTTCAGCGCCAGGCCGACGACAAACACCAGGGCATAGCTGACAGGAAGGAGAATATATTTAAAGTCCTCTTGGAACTGACAGTAGGAGGAGCTGTCATTGGTTAGGTTGCTAGTCTTGTTGTTGTCAAAGGTGGCCATCTCGGTTGTGAAAACACCTGAGGGAAAGGAATAGATTATTGTGAATATGCTGCATTTGAACCTGGAAGCATTTCACTGAGGTAGAGATTTCGGAGTCGCAGGAAATGACTGCAAGAAAGTGACATCAGCCTAGATTACATTTTAGGATGCATGCCCCAAGTCATTCACTTCTTTGGCATGCCACTCTTAAGCATAATTGGGTGGTCCATTGTGATTTCCCAATCAAATTTACACCATCCAGCTTATATCTTAAGTCATCCCATTTTAAAGTCATTTCACAGAATGTTAATCATTTTAATGCCGACGTCCTTTAATCGCCTTTTTCTTTATGAGTGGGTGGCTGAGTAAATGAGAGGAGAATTGTGAGAGATAGAGAGAAGAGAAGAGGACACTTAAATGGTGGCACCCATATCAAATCATGATTAAATCCTAAAGCCGTCTTCTGGTGGAATAAATGAATGAGTGTGTGAGGGAATATGTGTGTTTTATGGCTGCAATACAGGGTAGTACTGTATATATGTGTCACAAGATGTACTGTAATGAGACATCTTAACACCTTATGTCAGCAGAGTGCTGAAATACTTATCTTAGTCTAACCTTCTCCTTTCTCCACCATAACAAAAAAAACCTTTCAACGTATCAGAGTTGCAGAGGATTCAGACAAAGATTCACATTTGTGGTAACTTTTTTTTTACAAATCTGTAAGTGCAGATGTGTTCTCAGGCAGAAAAACAGCACTCAGTCTGGCACTTTGCATGCCAAAGTTTTCCAAAACCTCACAGCTGAGAGACAGAGAGACAGAGGAATAACTTTTTAACTCAAACCAGACTTTGTTTAAAGACATGTCTTTCTTTTTCTCTCACTGGCGTGCTTCATTGTTAACCTCAGTCCATTTTTTCTCATCCTCTATGAATCTGTTTATCTGACAAGTTCAAAGTCATGCGATAACATAGTGACAGCTTAAACCCTCGCATGCAAATAAGACAGCAGCTGCCAGACTTACTTGTTTCTCGGCTGACTGATGAGTTAACCTACGGCGCTGTCTTTTTGCTCCTCTCTCTGACATTATTTTCTCCTTATCAAAAACATTGCCTCCTGCTCGCTCTGTACCCTTCACTGTCTTCACTTTTTCTCTTCAAAACAGCTGCAGGTTGAATTTAACACATAACAGACCATGAGACAGAACAGCCAAACCTTTTGCATTCCTCTGATCTGCTGTGTGCACTGCACGTCACACCAAACTGAACACAACTTACTATTCAGCAATAAAGTAATCTGTTATTTTTTGTTAAATTGGTTGTACACAAATACCCACATTGAATCTCAGGAAATCGAACTCCCTTCCCCAGAGAAGACCCCCATGAAATGTAATAAATACTCACACTGTATGAGAAGACAACTGTCTGTTACTTGTGAAGTGTTTTCTTATCTTATCTTATCCTATGAATGCTCTCCCCTCTCAAAAGCTGTCATCCACTGTGCCATGTATCCTCATCCTAGTAGAAGTAGCTACAGTATATCTGACTGTGTTGTGTATGGTTGAATGCATGCCGAAGATACTTCAGGGGGGGAAAAACTTGTGAAGGTGTCCGCCTGTCTGACAAGCTGCAGCCTGTATACAGCAAAAGGGCAGTTGAGCCTCAGGGGCTATACGGTATTTGAAATTCAAATGGACAGTGGAAGGCTGCCTATCGCCACCTTTAACTGTTCAAATATTTATTTATTTTGTTTGGTCAAGTCAGACAAAGACATCGTTTTACACTTTTAAAGTAGAGAAAAACAGAGGTAGTCATTAAATCCTATTGAGACTATTACATATAATAATTACTATGATAAGTATAGGCCTACAATTATCAACATGGGCGTAGGAATTAGAAAAAAATGTTATTACAATTACCTATTGTTTTCATTTTTTTATTCCAGCAATAAAAAAAATAAAAGGCCTATTTTAGTACAGGTAAATCTTAAAAACACACAGCTATTAGCATAAATATTTTGCAAGCAAGGAATAGTAGAAATCTCCTAACATGCTATCAAAAATCTAAATATACGGTCATTATGTCCCCGTAGAAATACAGCCATACTGACAAAAGACATTAATTTTAAAATATACAAAGAATATCAAAGATTACCTGTAATTTTTTCCATTTCAGGCAAATATACCTTAGTATGGCCAAAGAAATATAGATGCTCCTACGCCAAATCACAAGAGAAATCATAAACCAAAAGCATCCTGGCAGGATCCTAACAGATACAGTATAATCCAACAATGACTGTCAGCCATTTTCCTCTGTGCCACTGGCAGAAAGTTATGTGCGTGGGTGTTAGTGGATGTTTGGTATCTCTGACTACGAATGTGTGTGTGTGCATGTGTTTGAACGCGCGTGTGTGTGTGTGTTAGTTTGAGTGTTATGCTGAGAGGAAAGGTGAGAAAGAGTACTTAATGTCTTACCTGCTCCAGAAACTCTGTGTATTAATGATTACATGACCCTTCACCTTAACCTTGGCCGTGGCACGTAGGAGGCATGTAGTAGAATACTTGCCCGTCTTCTCCACTCACTTGTCTTTTTTTGTAAGACATTCTTCCCAACCATATAACAATCTTTTGTAAGTTGGCATTAGTGGCAAAGTATTTCTGAACAACAATATCATTGATTGCATTGCTTTGCCTCAATAACAAGTAGCCTATGTCTTAACCTTGAAAGGTTTGGAAAATTTCCATTTTCACACAAGGCACCCTTGAAAGTAGGGCTAACACAGTGGGATGATGAGATGATGATGATGATGATGATGATCTATTTACATTCTTAGTTTACCCTATGCATTATTAACATTATTTTCTCATCCCACAAACTATATTTCAATACGTAACACACAAACATACACATGCAGGTTGCATACATGCATGCAGACACTGTGTCAAACTAGCTGATGCTGGTGCCAACTCATTACAAGGGTTTCAGATACCCTCCATTGTAATGTATTCCTTTAATTGTTCACTCAACACCCACTTCCAGTGAACATCATGACCCCATTTTACCCTGTATACTCCCTGGCATCCCACAGTAAGCCTACACACAATAACACAAGAGTCTACTAAAATATATCACAAAATAGCCTACTATGAATAACGTTTTGCATTATTACTTTATTTTATTATAGTTAAGTCAGCACACTGACACACTGACAGCTGTTGTTGCCTGTTGGGCTGCAGTTTACCATGTTACGATTTAAGCATATGTTTTATGCTAAATGCAGTACCTGTGAGGGTCAATGTTATAATACAATATAACATTCTGGACAATATTTATTTATTTATATATTTAAAAAGGATCCCCATTAGCTGATACCAATGGCACCATGTCTTCCTGGGGTCCGAAATCAAGTACATTACATTTATCACATACATACTATATACAACATCATATTTGTGTTACGCTAATAGCATTCAAATTTTCCAAACATATACATTTCACATTCATTCATATCATCCACGACCATTTAGCCTCAAGGCCCATCATCAGGGAAAAGGAACAAAAGAAAACCCATACATGACCAACACTGGACTATCGATCAGCTGCTTAAGTAATGTATACTTAGATGGTGTTTCAATGAGGGTTTGTTAGAGGATTGAAGGATGTAAAGAGGGCAGCTATTCCAATATATTATCATTGTTTTGTGTTCTTAATTGATTTCTGAAAATAAATATTTACATACATTTGCACAAAGCAAGCATATTTGCTCACCCATGATGATAAGAGTATTAAATACTTGACAAATCTTCCTTTAAGATACATTTTGAAAAAATAAAAAATGTGCAATTAATCGCAATTAACTACGGACAATCATGTGATTAAATATTTGAATCGATTGATAGCCCTATTTTACTTATGATACGCCTAATAGGCTGTATTAAGATAATTGCAGGTAGATTCGAATGACAAGGCTGAAAATAATAAATATTGAATTATCATTATCAACAATCCAAGCGTCTGAAATTTGTTTCTTTTGTTTATTTGTTTCTCTAATACTGTTTCTCATCTTCCTACTCCGCGATCGATTTTTCCTAGATCGACTGCGGTTTCTTGTTGCTATGCAGGTCTAGGAGACGCAGGCTGCTGCCAGTTAGTGATGGGAATTACCGCTCTTTTAGTGAGTCAGATCATTTGGCTCAGCTCACCAAGAAGAGCCGGCTCTTTCGGCTCCCAAACGGCTCTTCGTTTTACCACTTCTGCCTTTTATAGTTCAGACAAATTTAGTGCTGTTTTGACCTATGATTGGTATGTGCGCACATATATCACTTAAATTATTCAATTTAATTATACTAAACCTTATAATTTCCAGAATACCGTAATTTTACATGTTGCTGCATTTCCGACTGTCACTCATCTTGTCTGCTATTCACGCACCACACTCCTCTCTCTTTCCCTCCTCCTCTTCCTCCTGCTCTGTACCTATAGACCGTTAGCGCAACGCGCACCCCTGCTTGATGGTACAATCCTTGTCTGTCATCACCTGATTGGTCGCACGGACGTCATTAACACAACATTCAGTCACAGTCAGTGCATGGAGTGCCCGTGGTGTGGAGAGAATTTTCCTATCATTCTGCCTTGAATTAATTAATAAATAAATTTAAAAAAAAAAACGGTTCTTATCGTTCACTTAATGGGACTGTTTGTAGCTTTTTACACGTATAAATCTACCGGGTCGGTGTCCCATGCGCGCACTCGCACATGCGCGCTCGCATGTGTGGCTACGCTGTTCAGACTCAGAGTCCAACACAAACTATACGGAAGCACCAAAACCGCAAAGTTATATCTAGTGAAGCCCTTCTTGCAAAACAGTGTCAACTCTTCCTGCTCCAGCCCCCCGACCACGGCCAGAAGAAACAGGGGAGACCGTAGCTTTGGTCTCCAGGGCCTCTGCCTGCTTGCCCTCACTCACACACTGTGCACGTTCTCGTGCTCCACTCTCACGTGCATGCATGCACACTACACCCTGCAGAAGACTTCGTAGCTCTGAGAATATCTAGTGAATGTACAGTGGACGTTTGTGCAGAAATAAATGCTGCAGCTCCTCCAGGCGCGACGGGGCTCCGCAGCGAGAAACGTTATCGTCTCTGACCGGTGCCAGTGTCTTCCCTGTTCCTGGTTGGGAGGCTGAAGCAGGAAAAGCCAACACTAGGATCAGCAGTGATTCATGGAGAGACCTTCGTCTGGTCAGCTAACATTACTGCCAAGCAGGTGAAATATAGTGATATTGTGGTTTTAGCTGACGTGTGTCGCCTCACTGTTTTGAGCGATGCTCGTTCATGTCTATTTAGAGCGAGCAAGCGCGTGCCCGACGCTGACTTTCGTTGACTTAACGGCCACAGGTGTCGCTGTTAACAAGCATTTCTGATTCTTACAAACAGTCCCTTTAAATGTTATAAAATAAATGTCCAGTTCTCCAACACCTGTCTGGCAGCTAATTAGTAGCTACAGTGTACTTATGTAGGAAAAGCACAGGTGGTACTAATACCATTAACGATGTCCCTTTAAAAGAGCCTGCTCAAAGAGCCAACTCGTTCGCGACCCACACATCACTAGAAGCTGGAGCAGCTCGGGAATAAAACCCCTAAAACTAACCTAATAAAGTGTCAAAATGTTGTAGTTATCACTTATTTCTGTCTCCTTTATTTGTTTTGAAACACCTGTGCGTATTAATCGAGGTTATACTGTCGAACGGCAGAACAAAAACGATGTCTTTTCTCGCTCTCCGTGTTGTTCATCACAAACAAACATGGCCGCCATGCCGTGTCTTCACCACTTGATGGAGCCGTTGAGCTTCGCCCCTGAAGGGCTTCCCCGTTAATATGCCCCCTCCATCACCATCCCTTCTCCTCTCTGTCTGCTCTGCTGCTTCACAACACACTCCAGTATCTAGTAGTGGCAGCAGCCAACCAACACCAAGTGGTGTTCAGCCTCTCCTCTTCCTCGTAGCAGCGTCAGTTCTGTACTAAAACTAGCCATTTATCATCAATCATGGCCGCCGGAGTACAAATTTAACTCCCGTCTTTTCCTCCCTTGTCGTCTTTAGAGGGGGAGGATTTTTTTTTATTTGAGGGAGACACAATAATACACTGATTTTCCTTCTTGGAATTACAATACATCTGATCGCAAAGGGGGAAATACCATTCATGTCAATACTCCAAAATGCAGCCGCCGCCGAGGAAGGTGAGTGATTTACATACAGACAGAGTCCCGTTATGTTTTTATTAGTAGCTGGGGCTTTACACAGA
Source organism: Sebastiscus albofasciatus (assembly GCA_916701655.1). Taxonomy (NCBI): domain Eukaryota; kingdom Metazoa; phylum Chordata; class Actinopteri; order Perciformes; family Sebastidae; genus Sebastiscus; species Sebastiscus albofasciatus. The sequence continues at coordinate 32,081 of CAKAOI010029653.1, read as the reverse complement.
CAATGACAGACAACATATAACACAGTTATATGCTTTAATAACCACTCATAAAGCGTCTTAATGCTGCAGGCTTAAAGACAATTAAAGGGGTTAAAAGAAAGCCCGTTGCTAGCCATCATTAGCAACGGTTGCTAGCTAGGTTTAATCGGTAACCTAGTGACATTAATATGATTCTATCCACAGCCGTTGACGTTGTAGCGTCAAAACGTCAAATAGCGTTAGCTAGATGACGCTAGGTGAGCTAACATGACACGTTTTTATATAAAGCACCACACCATGTTATTAAGATGATATGATGTTGTGGTTGTCCTTTTTTTAATAACCTTTAATGTTAGTAGAAATAACTTTATATTAAAAAGCATTTGCACGTTAACTTGAGGCAGCAACGTCATAGCTAGTAACATCAATGTAATGTGTAGCACATGTGTTATTTTGATCATTTATATATATTGTGACAGGAAAGCATAACAAAAGCTGTCCACGTTGTGATGCTTCTCGTCTTAAAAGGAAAGACCTTCAGTCACGTCCAGGGTCATAGTACACTACAATGCATCTTTTCCTAATGCACATGGAGTCTGTCTGCTCCTAAATGCTGTTATAGGCTGTTAAAAGTGTCTCCAGTTACCTCTACTTCCAAAAAGACCCCCTCCAGCCTCTCCAAAAGTCTGACTGTCTGTGTGTTTGTGTGTGTTCCTTTCAGGTGACTCAAGACTCAATATAGATGACAGGTGATTGGCAGATAGATAGATAGATAGATTGATTGATTGATGGGGGTTACATTATTTGTGTGTGTCTGTGCATGTGTTATTTTGCTAATTTATATATATATATATATCGTGGAATTGTTGACAGGAAGCATAACAAAAGCTGTCCACGTTGTG
>CAKAOI010029653.1:0-31180 GCA_916701655.1 Sebastiscus albofasciatus | reverse complement strand
TGTGTAGCACATGTGTTATTTTGATCATTTATATATATTGTGACAGGAAAGCATAACAAAAGCTGTCCACGTTGTGATGCTTCTCGTCTTAAAAGGAAAGACCTTCAGTCACGTCCAGGGTCATAGTACACTACAGTGCATCTTTTCCTAATGCATATGGAGTCTGTCTGCTCCTAAATGCTGTTGAAAGTGTCTCCAGTCATAGATAGCACACCATGTTGTTAATGATATTATGGTATTGTGGTTGTCCTTTTTTTAATAACCTTTAATGTTAGTAGAAATAACTTTATATTAAAAAGAAATAACGTTTGCATTTGTAACTTTGGGGGCAAACAACGTCATAGCTAGTAATGTCAATGTAGTGTAGCAAGTCAAGTCAAATTTATTTCTATAGCACATTTATAAGAACATGAGCTGACCAAGTGCTTTACAGACATAGGCAGAATAAAAAAACAGGTCAACTGAGCAGACAACAAAATCTCACACATCCACAGACAGAGACCAAGATAAAACCTATGAGTAAAAGACTGTTATAATGAGCCTTTATAAAAGGCCAATTAGTAATCACAATTCAAGTGCATTCAAAAGCCAAAGAAAAGAGGTGGGTCTTGAGCTGTACTTTGAAAGACTCCGTAGAGGGAGCAGATCTGATGTGGAGAGGCAGTGTTATTTTGCTAATTTATATATATCGTGGGATTGTGACAGGAAGCATAGCAACAGCTGTCCACGTTGTGATGCTTCTCATCTTAAAAGGAAGACCTTCAGTCCTGTCCAGGGTCACAATACAATACAATGCATCTTTCTTCCTAATGCATATGGAGTCTGTCTGCTCCTAAATGCTGTTATAGGCTGTTAAAAGTGTCTCCAGTTACCTCTACTTCCAAAAAGACCCCCTCCAGCCTCTCCAAAAGTCTGACTGTCTGTGTGTTTGTGTGTGTTCCTTTCAGGTGACTCAAGACTCAATATAGATGACAGGTGATTGGCAGATAGATAGATAGATAGATTGATTGATTGATGGGGGTTACATTATTTGTGTGTGTCTGTGCATGTGTTATTTTGCTAATTTATATATATATATATATATATATATATCGTGGAATTGTTGACAGGAAGCATAACAAAAGCTGTCCACGTTGTGATGCTTCTCGTCTTAAAGGAAGACCTTCAGTCCAGTCCAGGGTCACAGTACAATACAATGCATCTTTCTTCCTAATGCACATGGAGTCTGTCTGCTCCTAAATGCTGTTATAGGCTGTTAAAAGTGTCTCCAGTCACTTCTACTTCCAAAAAGACCTCCTCCAGCCTCTCCAAAAGTCTGACAAAACCCGGACACTGATAGTTAGGTTGATGGATTACTAATGAGAGTGTGTGTTTGTGTGTGTTCCTTTCAGGTGACTCCAGACTCAGTATAGATGACAGGTGATTGGCAGATAGATAGATAGATAGATAGATAGATTGATTGATGGGGGTTGCATTATTTGTGTGTCTGTGCATGTGTTATTTTACTAATTTATATATATTGTGACAAGAAGCATAACAAAAGCTGCCCACGTTGTGATGCTTCTCGTCTTCATAGGAAGACCTTCAGTCCCGTCCAGGGTCACATCTTTTTCATCAAAGGCTGAGCTGACAAAAACTAACACACACACTGAGGGAGACATGCTGGCAGAGCCATGTCTGATGCTGCCTTATTGATTCTGTATGGGCTGAGAAAAGACCACCGTCCCCTATAGATTGGTACCCAGTGTGTGTACGTGAGGATGTGTCAGAGTTGCTTCCTAGGAGTGTGTGTGTGTGTGTTGTCCTGAAATAGATGCATGAGAGCCAATTACCCTGCTGTGAACCTCTGCACAGTTTTCTCTTAATTACCACATATTCCCCCAGTGCCAGTTATGCTCTGGGTTTCTGCACACAGACTGGCCCTGAACATGTCATATCATGTCTGTAAAAACACATACACACACCTGAACAGGTCCTTTCATCGTTGAGGCTGCAGAGAGACCACCACTATGCTGCACCATTACGGCCATATTCATTTTTTTGTAAGATCACATTTGTCAGCTGCCTGTCAGTTTCTTTCCCATTCAAGTTGCTGTGGAAATACTTCCAAGAATAAAACAGAATTTATTTGCGAAACACTGATGTGTTACCCCCCCCTGCCAATGTGGCTGGCACACTCGGTACACTCAGCCCACAGCATCACAGCCAGAGTGTATCAGTATTTGGCTGTTGGATACTAATAATTTCTCTCCCAGTGCGACACATAACAGCCCCTTTAGTGTTTTGTCTGTGTCTCAGCACATCTGCTTACAGATTGAGCTGGTTTGACTCTCATATATTAGTTTTATGTGGCTTAAATTATAGATGGCTGCTAATGAGACTGAAAAAAAGCATTGCTCCACAAGATTGTTTTGAAATCTATATCTATCTATCTATCTATCTATCTATCTATCTATCTATTTATCTATCTGAATAACATACAAGGGTTGAAGCTTTTGAGGCCATATTATCCAGAAGTTCAACTAACAAATCAGCCAACAGCCCAGTATTTTTAACTGGTCATACTGGAATTAAACAGGACAAACATATCAGAAGCGAGCCATCGTGAGAAATCCATGCTGAGCATGGCAAATCTCTTCATTTATTTTGATGTAGATTTTAGGTCCTATCAGCCAACCGTCTCATACTGGTGGGGAAGTATTGAGAGGCAAAGTCCCGCCCCTTCCGGTGGACCACCATTGGACCTTATTTCGGAAAAAATATATACTGTAGTCAACGGCGAGAGACAAATAATATTTTTATCCCGTTTGAATTGCGCCATGAATCACACATATGATGCTTGGCAATTTAAAAGATCATTTTGCAAGTCAAGAAAGTCACAGTTTATTGTGAAACTATTGAAGTATCAGACTGTGAAAATACATAATTATAAAGACTACACAAAAGTCGCGTAAGTGACATCTCTCTCACTGAAGCTACGATGCTTGTGTGTTTCGTACTGGGATGTACTCACACGAGCAGTAGGTCTCGTTCGTTCTTTCTCTTCCCGGCTTATAAAAAGACCAGGAGTCGCTGGATAAAACACATCAGGTAAGATAAAGTTTAATTTTTGCCTGGAACATCGCTAAGTTAGCTAGCTGGCTAGCATTAGTGACGTATATATTGCACGAGACGAGAGATGTAGCTCACTGAGCGGTTTAACACAAAACTAAATGATACTACGACAAACCTACGACATACTGAAACTTTCTTGACTTGCAAAATTATCTTTTAAATTGACAAACATCATAACATGATTCATGTCGTAATTCAAACTTGGACTTCAAACTGTCTTTCGCCGTTGACTACCGTACATATTGTTTTTCAAAATAAGGTCCCATGGAGTTCACCGGAAGGGGCGGGACTTCGCCTCTCCATAGGCTACATCCGAATCACTGTAAAATATGTGTGTTGATGTTTGTGTTACAAAACAGGAACCACTTTCTCAGCGGTATACACTACCTGCTGCATCAGCTACCACGACACCAGCTGAGCTCTTTTCCTTTTAACATGACCTTTAATATCTTTCCCTCATAATTAACATCTCCATATACTATCTTTCCACTGTCACTTTCCCCTTCTTCTTCTTCTCGCTGACATCTCTCTTTCTCGCCATCCTCTATTTCTTACTCTCACTACATATTCTCCCCCTTCCCTTCTCTTCTCATGCCCAAACACCCCTTTAACCCTCTCATTTTGACTCCCCACCTCTCTTTGTCACCCTTTGCCCTTCCTCTCCTCTCCCTGTGGTGAGTGATCGAAGGTGAAGTGAAGTCATTTTGCCCCGATAATGTAATGAACCACTCCTCCCTCCTTATCTTCAAAGACGTGGCACATGAAAGAAAGTGTGTGTTGGCGTGTGTGCCAGTGTAGTGTGTGTGTTATGTTGTTGATTGTTTTGTCTAGAACAGTCATGAATTTGCCCCACTGTTACTCTGCTGAATAGCTGATGGAATTCACCCGACAATACACAATGACCATCACAGTGACTGTGTTGGCAGGAGTGTGTGTGCGCTTGTTTGTGTGCATGTATAAGGGTGAGCTCTCTGTCTGTTTTTTGCACAAGACTGAGTGAACGAGTGCAGGTTATAGCCTCGGGCCTGACCACCCAAATGAATTTTTGTAAAAGGCGATACAATTAGCAGCTTTTCCTAATGCACATTGAGTCTGTCTGCTCCTAAATGCTGTTATAGGCTGTTAAAAGTGTCTCCAGTCACCTCTACTTCCAAAAAGACCTCCTCCTGCCTCTCCAAAAATCTGACAAAACCCGGACACTGATAGTTACGTTGATGGATTACTGATGGGAGTGTGTGTTTGTGTGTGTTCCTTTCAGGTGACTCCAGACTCAATATAGATGACAGGTGATTGGCAGATAGATAGATAGATTGATTGATTGATTGATGGGGGTTACATTATTTGTGTGTGTCTGTGCATGTGTATGTAGGCTACTGTGACTTTGAAGCCACATTTTTTTATACTAATATACTAAAAAAACACATATTCAGAACTTGAGTTGTTGCCCCTTTTGCACAGTCTATACCTCAGAGCTAAAAAGATCCCTCTCTGACTTTCTCTGCCTTTATCTCCATCTTTTTACCTTGATTCACCTTCATCAGTGCTCTTGATGAAAAGAGTAAATGTTCTTAATATTTTGCCTCGTGCATTCAGTGAACTTCGGGAGAGGAAAGTAAAATTTTCTGACACTGACTAGGCTAAATCCAGTCGCCATGATTTTGAATAAGTACACCGATATTGGTAATATTAATGTCAAAGAGATGAAAACCGTTTGATCAGTGGATCAACAGAAAATGAATCAGCAACAATTTTAATAATCAATTAATCATTTAAATCTGTTAAATTGGGAGAAAATGTCAAACATTTGTTGTTTCTAGCTTCTCAAATGTGAGAAGTTACTGCTTTTCTCTGTATATCATTTTAAATTGAATATCTTTAACTTGTTAGAGTCCAAGTAGGGCTTCAAATAACGATTATTTTCACTGTTGATTAATCTGTTCATTATTTTCCCGATTAATCAATTAGTTGTTTGGTCTATAAAATGTCAGAAAATGGTGAAAAATGACCATCAGTGTTTCCCAAAGCCCAAGATGACGTCCTCAAATATCTTGTTTTATCCACAACTCAAAGATATTCAGTTTACTGTCATAGAGGAGTAAAGAAACCACAAAATATTCACATTTAAGAAGCTTGAATCAGAGAATTTTCACTTTTTTTGTTTGTTAAAAAATTACTCAAACTGATTGATTATCAAAATTATTAATTTAATAGTTGACAACTAACCGATTAATCAATTAATGGTTGCAGCTCTAAATCCAAGGTCAATAGTTTTTTATAGACTGCCAATATATTGAAAAAATAATCAACAAATTCATTAATAAAGAAAATAATTGTCGGTCACAGTCCTACTGTGACTTTTTGTGATTTCATGCAACATTTAATCCAAGTAGGGGTGGGTGATATGGCCCCCAAGGAAAAAAATCCTTCTAAATTATTAATGTGTATATGACTTTCAGGCAGGTAGAGGCGTTCACAGTTCACTGGACCCTTTTACGACCAGGAAAAGACAATATTTTAACTTCACAATAACAACCAAAGTCTCAGATGATGTGTAAATAACTAGCACACGTGCACAACAGACGGATGAATAAATAACAAATCCTTCACCTGACGTGTCTTTTTGTTTCCTCCAGGTCAAAGTGACACAGGAGCTGAAAAACACACACACGGAGCAGATGACAAGACTGCACTTTAAACACCAGACCGAATGTGACCTGCTGGAAGACATGAGGTATGAACACGTCTGCATCGCATGCGTGCGCTAACACAATCCTGAAGAACTCACTCACTGATTGCCAGATGATTTTAAATCTAGCCGTCATGTGACTGTGATATGCACGGCATGCACACATGGACATAGCCGTGCACCAAAAGAGAGAAGGAAGGAAATGACTAATGAGTGAGGGAGGAGTGGCATGAGAAAGAAAAAGAGGAGGAGGAGTATTGTCATATTCCAGTTTTTTGAGAAGGACAAAGGGTCGGGAAAATGACGAAGGAATTTCCTGCTGCCCTCTTCCCGCTCTCCGACTCTTTCTTCCTCTTTTCCAAATTTCATTCTGCATCTCTTTCTGTCATCTTTTTCCATGTTTTTTTTCTATCTCTTTTGCTTTTTGACTATGTTTTTGTCTGTCTCCATATCTCTTTTTTCATTTTGGCTCAGCTCTGTTTACTCATGACGTGTGTGATTCTGGCAGTTTTCCCTTTTGGATTTGGCAATGGGAGGAAACCCTAGTTCTTTCACACGCTCTCATTTTCTGTGTTGACTAAGCATTGATTATTTATGACAGCAAACTCTCGGCTTCTCCGCTTCCATCCCTGTCTTTCTCCCTGTTTGTCATTTTCACACTTTCTCTACCTTCTCTTTTTCTAAGACTTCCCTCTCTTTTCTCTCGCTTTCACTCTCGGGGGCAGCTCCAGCTGTTTGAGAACAGATTGCCTTGTTGCTGCTGGGTTTTGGAGAGTGAACAAGGCCCTGGTCTCACTTGTGGGAGAGAGGGGGAGCCAGTTAAGCATATGCAACCACAATGTGTTAGTTCTTTCAGTCAATGAGGGATGGAGCTACATGCCACTGGGTACAGATCTTCAAATTGGCTTTGTCATCCTCATGGTTTAAAGACGCTGCCTGCAGGGTTTTCCTAGTGCGTTCCTTTAGCCTTTAACGTTTTGTAATTATTTCTGATGACACATTCTCCTGGTAGTGAAATCAGGAGCGGCAGGGTGGTGCAGTGATTAGGAAGACCGCCTTTCGATTGGGAGATCTGGACTCAAGCCCCCGCAGCAACAAGCATCTGCGTTGTCGATGTGTCCTTGAGCAAGACACCGATGCCCCACTAGTTTTTCTGTCTGTGATGTGGCTCTCATCTGACTTTATTGTAGATGGATAGATATTTTTGTAACTTTTGTCATTTAAGATCAGAAGGGTTGTCTGAAATTCACATCAGAAGCAAGAGGGCCGGTCGATACACTCTGACTTTGACCACAGTTGCTGTTGTCACAACCAGCTGTCTTTTCAGTAGCGCGGTACCTGAGGAACTAAAAGGCAGCAGCTGGCCAAACTGTCATCTGTCTTCTCCAATACTGTACCACTGAAATGACTGATCTGTTCAATGTAGCCCCCATGAGAAGTATACAGGAAGAAAATGAACATTGTGTTTATTTATTGATTCTTTCTATTGTCACAGGGGTGCCAAAACTTGATGTGACATATTTATTGGCTGAAGTCCATTAATCGATCAACAGAAAAATAATTGTCTACAATTTTTGCTCAACATTCCCTCGTTCCAGCTTCGGCACTGTTAGGGTTTTCTGCTTTTCTCTGTTTTACATCATTGTAGATCAAATATCTTTGGGTTTTGCACTGCTGGTCGGACAAAATAAAACATTTGAAGATGTCACATTGGACTCTGGGAAACTGTGGCGGACATTTTTGACTATTTTCAGAATTTTTTATAGATTAAACAATCATTTAATTGTAAAATGGACACATTTATGAATATTGAAAATAATTGTTAGTTGCAGCCATACACCGCTAATGTACTTCACCCAAAAAACAGTAGGTTATAAATTGCATATAATACTAACTAGGCTCTCTATGGTCTCAGAAAATGTTTTCTATCAAATGGCATTAAGGAGAGTGGAGCACCTGAAAAATGAAAGCAGATCAGTGCAAACAGACTTCGACGAAGGCCGAACGAAAGACAGAAAAAAAGACAGAGAATTTTCAGGCGTTTACAAAACGCCTGAAAATTCCTTGCAGCATTATCCAAGTGTTTTGTATCCAGTCGTGGGCTCATGGAAATGCAAACACAACTATTTTTGCTTAACCATTGCTAAACAAAACAATTTCAGATTATGCCCCCGGATAATGCTGCACAGGACTATTCAGAATGTTTTTTACCGTCTGTTTGCACTGATGTGCTTTCATTATTCGGTTGCTCCGCTTTCCTTGACACCATTCGATTAAAAAGCTTTTTCTGGGACCATAGAAAACCAAGGGAGGTGACTACTATATACAATTTATATTGTTTTGGGGTGAGCTATTCATTTAATAATGCAGCAGTGATTTCCAAAGGGAGAAGCAATTATTGACTTGTCCCCAACCAGGGACAAATTGCAGAGTTGATAACCGTAGTGATGCCTGCAAACAGTAAGTGAATGGACTATATAAGGCTAGTTGGCACTGGACCATTGAAACTACGACTCTGAAATAGTTTAGACTTGTAGGCTATGTAGATCACTTGGCTAAGGTGCTAATATATGTAAATATATGTAAACTAATAGCTGGACCCTACAGGACAAGGAAAGTATGGCCGCATAATGAAACACATACTCTGTTGACAGACACACATTTCCCTGCCTAAAGCCTACAGTAGATTTTAACTCTTAAATCCCCAAATCTGAGGTTATTTACCCTAATTAATCCACAGGCTGGCTTTAATCAACTGACCAGTCACATGCACATACACATGTTGCTAACTATAGTACATTGAGCCTATGCGTTTACCAATTGTTAAAGGTGAAAGGGGGGAAAGATAAAGAAACAAATAATGAGAGAAAAAAAAGAAAGACAGACAGAAAGAAAGGGAAAGGGCAGTGCATTTAATCCTCTGGGACAGCATTTTAGCAGGACTAGTCTTAGGAGAGAGGATAAGAGAAAGAGAGAGAGAGAGAGGAGTTGGTGGACTCAGGCAGTCAACTTGGTGTCCTCAATCCAGCTAAATCCCCTATACCCTTATGTCTGCCCCAACAGCTACACACACAGTGAGTGCAAACCATGAAAATAGGCAAGCCTCATACATAGTTGTATCCACCTCATACACATTTGGTAACATTGACCTCGCTTTCATACACCTACTTGCCCTTCCTTTAGCTGAATAAGAACATACTTTTTATTTTAACCACAGAGCTGTAATACAATTTCAGTATTGCAGTGGTGTTATATTGGTTTTTTACTTTAGATTTGGATCAGTGAAAGAAACCGAACTGCAAAAAGGCCATCTGATCGTGACACTATGCATGATGATGGCCTTTCTGCAAAGGGCACTGCACGCTTTGCCCTGCAGCGCTGCGTTTAAAGTCTGTTCTCATGATTGGCATCATATGGCTGGGCTTTACAACTATACACCCCTCCGTTTGTTTTGTTTGTAAGAGTTCTTGTAGACGGGTTACAAAGTCAAATGCATCAAATTTGCCATAGTCTAGACAGAGTGCTTTATTAAGGATCTACAAAAGAGCATCATCAATCATGGAGATGACAGTAGTGAGAGTGTTTGTAGCTGGTGCCTGCACTGCACCGGGCTAGAACTGGGACTCTGTTGTAATTTAGGAACTTACCCCCCACGTCTGTGTCTTGTAGCACATTTGCATGGAATAAATGAAATTTGCGTTTCGCTCAAATTTATTGACCAAATCCTCTCGAGATATCATTAAAGCATAATGAGTCTCCATGCTGAGTAGCTAGATGAGCCTCCCCAATTTGAACCCGAAATGCTATCAGAGTCCTCATTAATGCTTTTCACTGCAGCCTCCATAATTTAGCAAGAGGAGGAACAGAAAATCAAGGACTCTTTGCGAGGGGAAAAAAAAAAGAGACCAAAATTAATGCAATGCTGATTCACACCCTGCTAATATAATTAGGCGGCCTCTGAGTTTGGAGAAATGACAGCGCAGACAGCCTCTGCTGTTATTCAAAATCACAGGAGGACCCGGGGGGATACGGCTGAGAGGACAGAGAAGATGACGGGGATCTTTCGGTCTCAAAATGAGGCAAAGGTGATTCTTCAACCATGAGCTACTGAAACTTTATGTATTTATTTTAAGAGGATCACATCCTAAACAGATGGCTGAGTGATTTGCCGTTAAAACATGTTTCTGTTTAAATAATAAATGGGGTACAAGGCAGTCAGATAAATATTGCAAATAAGAATCAAACAAAACCGCCTCATCTGTTACACAAATGTCCCACAAAACAAATATTTACAGTGTCTGGTATATACCAGATTAATACTGTATAAACATCCGTACAATTTAATGCAACATAATATAAATGAATCCTACTTTTAGTTTATGGTGCTGTTGTATTGGAAGTGCATTTTACTGCAAGGACTCTCTAATATTTTGAATATTTTACCAGACAAACAATTAAGTTCTAAGCAACTGGAAATAATCTTTTGATTTTAATAAAGTGCTCTTAAAATATATATATTTTTATCAATGCCAACATAGTCAGGTTTTTGGTAAAGGTGGCACAGAATTTGAGTAATCCATATAATTAACATGTTATATTTGCGATTTTATTAATACCATATTTCTGTTTTTCTGTTGTTACCTATGTGCCACGTCAGTATTTTCAGTATTTTTTATAATAGAAAACTAACACTATGTTCAAATCACTTTAGTCCCTGACAGTGCAATGGCACTAGACTTCCTCTGATTAATTAACCATGGCAGCGCAGTAAGCAGTCAGTCAGTGTAGAAGCTTTATTCCGTGACAGATCCAAGTGTTATGCTTCAAATTATCCTGAACCGTGACAAAGTGATATCCACTAACTTTCACTGAAAATGTAATTTTTTGTTTGAGGAATGTCTCCACAAAGATTTCTTTGACATGTCATGTTTCAGAAACCACAGCTGATCAGAACAACAGTCGCCTAAAGTTAGACTAAAAGAGGCAACAGTTTGGTCAACTTTCTGCTCCTGTTTCCATTTCTGATTTTGTCACAATAATAATGTTTTGATATTGGACTTCTCTTTTCCCTCGACCCCCCACCGCATGAATGTCAAAGCACGGGGTTGGTTATAGCACAAGGCCTTTGAAACAGATACGGATTTGGTGTCTTGCTTAATAAACTACATGATTCAAAATCCATTTTTAAGCACTATTTAGTCATAACAACTGATTTTTCAAGGCTGTGGAGAGTCTGTACTGGTTCGTGCAAGATTGAGCAGATCAGAGAGAGCTTTATCTTTCACTGTTTGAATTTTTTAAATGATCGTGCCCTGAATGGCCAGTAGGAGCTTTCACAATGATATCCAATATTTTTTTATTTTTACATCAGGAATGACAAATCTAAACATAATCCTGCAGCTTTAGCTCAGTTTACCTCCACACCATCAGGGGTTTACTAATAACCTTGAAGTGTTTTCCAGCATTTTTAGGATACTTTAGCAAACTTGTGTGGGAAGAGACCTGGTGGGGTGGGTTTGTATAAAGCTAATGCATTCAACGCCACACAGGCCCTTGGAAGAATTAACTTACAGTAGTTCACTTCAATCTTTTCATTTTGTTGGTTGCAACGTAACAGTTGTATTGTCTTCTGAAATGTTTTTGTCCAAATGCCGGCTCGGTCTTGGAGTGGAAACACTGCAGAGAATCTGCTGGTGTGTGGTGATCACGCAGTGTGAAAACATGACCTCCCTCCTCCGCCTCTGTCTCTGCCGGTGACTCATGTTGCTTATCCTGTTGTCACTGATCTCCGACTGTGTCCTGTAAACCATTGATCTCAGCTGTTTTCCCACGTTTGATCATTCCCTCTCTCTGCCTTCACACACACACACACACACACAGACACACACATACAGTACATACACTTAGTGTCCACTCCTCCTAAGCACTTAAGTATTTCCTGTCAGACACACACTCATCTGGGCATTTTCCTTCTCCCGTTTCTTTTCCATGCACAGCTGATGCTGACACTGCTTTTTGACTCATGCACCACACACTTACAAACATACACAAGTGATGGGCAGGAAGAGTAGAGAGAGAGAGAGACAGATGAGGGAGGAGAGAAGGAGTAGTGGAGAAAGAGAGGGCAAGAAAGCCAAAGAGGAAAGGGATAAGAGTCTGGAACAAATGCGGAGGTGGAGGAAGGGTATGGAGAGGCTTTAAGGATAGATGTGTGGGCAGAAGAATTGAAAGAGTGATGAAAGCAAGTCTGAGGAGTGCAGAGGCACAGACAAGCATCTTAAGAGAAGTACAGTATATCTTTACTATACTAACACAACAGACATTGATATTATATAATTAATCAATTGATTGAAATATTTAATCGCATGATTGTCCATAGTTGATCAAGATTAATTGCACATTTTTTATCTAAGATAGCAAACTGCAGCCCAACGGGCAACAACAGCTGTCAGTGTGTCAGTGTGCTGACTTGACTATGACTTGCCCCAAACTGCATGTGATTATCAAAAAGTGGGCATGTCTGTAAAGGGGAGACTCGTGGGTACCCATAAAATCCATTTTCATTTGCATATCTTGAGGTCAGAGGTCAAGGGACCCCTTTGAAAATGGGCAACATCCTAACATTTAGCGCAAGTTTGGAGCATCATTTAGCCTCCTTCCCGACAAGCTAGTTTGACACGGTTGGTACCAATGGATTCCTTTTTCTAGTTTCATATGATGCCAATATCTTTGCTCTCTTTAAAACTAAGCCCGCTACAAGCCTCTGAATGATCAAATAGCAGCCAGGGTGGCGTTAATGCGTTAAAGACATTAGTGGCGTTAAAACTAATTTGCATTAACGCATTATTTTCACATAAACTTTGACATCCCTAGTTAGAGGTTAGCTATCTAAATAACCATTCAAGACTTAATCTGGAAGGTCTGTTCTGTTTGTTTTCATTCTGTCTTGCGAAACACACAAACAGATGTGTAGTGGGTGTGAGGTATTTCTAGCTGGTAATTGGGTGTCCATATTTACATATGAGGTCTCTGCTGCAGTGTCACCATGGTTGCATGAGAAGCCTAGACATGTCCAAAGATCCCAGTGAGGATGTGTGTTTATCCACTTGTGTCTTTGTGTGTGTGTACTGGTGTTGACTTGACTTGTGTGTTCCAGAGGACCTTACGTCAGCAGCGCGTGGCGGCTGCGGAACCTGTTGTTTTTTTTATTTCAGGGCCCATCAACAGGTTAGAGCAGCCACACAGCCCACGTAAGACGTGCGAGGTCTTGCCTATTTTTACTGCGAGCGGTTCACAGCAACAACAGACAGTGAAAATGTTCTTTTGCCAGTATATTGACAATGCAATTGAATCACTTCAGATTAGGTATTGTGATTGAGTCACAGCCCACTTTTTTTGCGCAACGCTTTCCAAGTTACAAGCTCTTTTGCAATATAAAGCTGAAACCCAAAAGATTTCTTCTTTAGGAAATGAGTCAGGTTTCTCAAGAAACAGCTGTTGGGTACGCCATGGTAATGTACTCTCTTAGCACCACTGGTATGTCAGCAGGTGCTGTGGCTTAGTTGGTTAAAGCGCCTGTCTAGTAAACAGGAGATCCTGAGTTCGAATCTCAGCAGTGCCTTTTCTATGGTCAGCACAAGGTCTCGTATCAGAACTCGAAATTAGGCATAGGAACATCTGTGTCATGTACGGCCAACTGCAGTCCCTGCAATCTGGAGTACTACTATGCTATACTCAAAGGAAATTGAGGGATTTCGACCCTGTTCAGACCAGGTATTAACATGGGGCTACATAATCTCCAGACTATCAGACAAGGCATGCAAAGTGCATTACTTTCATACTGTTGGAGATGTGTCTGTGTTTTTGTTCTGGTGCTTTCCACGGAGCTGATAGAGTGGGGAAGTGAGATTGAATCACAAGTGGTCACTCAAGACGCATGTGGAGACACATTCTAATGCCAGGTGTGAACAGACCTACTTAAAGCTGTCCACTTGTAAACTGATCACTCAGGACGCATATCAATGCCAACTCTGAACAAGGCCTGCTTGGTTGGTATGGGGTGCTGTGGCTTAGTTGGTTAAAGCGCCTGTCTAGTAAACAGGAGATCCTGAGTTCGAATCTCAGCAGTGCCTTTTCTACGGTCAGCATAAGGTCTTGTATCAAAACTTGAAATTAGGCATAGGAACATCTGTGTCATATACGGTCAACTGCAGTCACTGCAATCTGGAGTACTACTATGCTATACTCAAAGGAAATAGAGGGATTTCCACTCATCAAACAGAATGCCAGACATTTGCTTCTTCCAACTTCTTAGATGTGAGAATTAGCTCTTTTCTTGTTTCCTATCATTATACATTAAATATCTTTGGGTTTTGGAATATGTCGTTCTAAAACAAATAAGCAATTTGAACATTCCCATATCCCATTTTCTACAGTTGAGATTGTGAATCGAGGAAGGTGAATGTGAAGTGCTGTCCTCTGCCTGAAAAACTGTGGAGACACATTCTATTGCAGGTGTGAACAGATGTACTTAAAGCTGTCCTCTTGTGAGCTGATCACTCAGGACGCATGTTAATGATATGTGTGAACAGGGCCTGCTTGGTTAGTATCGGGTGCTGTGGCTTAGTTGGTTAAAGCGCCTGTCTAGTAAACAGGAGATCCTGAGTTCGAATCTCAGCAGTGCCTTTTCTACAGTTGAGATTGTGGCTCAGCAGAAGTTGAACATGAAGTTCTGTCCCTGAAAGACTTCTAATATAGACATAAGACATTATGATTATATAAGACATCATTATTATATAGGCATTATAATAGAGACATAAGTAACTTCCATCCACACTGCATTGCATCTCCAGTTCTTGATATCAAACTGAACTGCAGTGAAAATGTAAATGTTTTTCGTGGTTAAAGTTATGCACAGAAAAACAAAAAGACAATATCTATTAAGATTTCTCAACTTTTGTGGCCCATACTTGTAAAGTCTAGCGGTAATTGTAACAGAGTTATCATGTTGTGGATCGAACTATTCTGTTTTAGTAGCATGGGGAGCACCAGCAGGGTTATATCGGATATACTGTATTTCAAACCTTTTAAAATTGGATTTTTAAAAACTTTGAATATATCAAATATCAAAAAATTCAGTACATCAGTCGTAGAACTCTCCTAAGGCCTGACCTAAATGTTCAGAAGTTGTGCATTAAGCACTTAATGTTTCACTTAAACTTGGCTGTTCAGCACATCTCGCAGATTAAACCTTATACGGTAGGCCAGACAAATGCCTGACACTTTGTGCTCTTACTCCATTTTCCTTTATTTTGTCATCTCTGTTTGAAAAGCAACATGTTTAAGGTGATTCAATTCAATATATTGCTTTTATGAAACTATATGTGGAGGTTGCCAATCAAAACTTCTTTATTGACCACTGACATGGCACTGTTGTTTAGTTGTTTAAAGCGACTTTCTCATAAACAAGAGACCCTGGATTCAAATCCCAGCAGTGCCTTTAAGGTTAGTGAAAGATCATGGTCATAGCAAGTAAACTACATCATTAAAGTCTGGCAACTTAAAACACTTGGTTAAATGCCTCTGCCACAGTCATGTGGTTGGACAAAGTTTGATATTTGCTAAGGCTCAAATGCTTTCAATGTAGACACGCCATAAGGAAAATGTACAAAATGTAAGTAAGTAAGGCAATTTTTCCTCCCTAGTGCAGGGGTTCTCACTTATTACTCAAAGGTCTGCTTTTGATTTTGTTTGTCGATACGCTTATCAGTTATTTATCATTACTAAATAATTGCTTTTTAATATATTATTTAAAACAAGAACGATTTCAGAACAGGATTAGAATTTATTTATATTTTAAATATAACTACATGTTTCTAGAGCAGCAACAGTAATGCAACTATATTAACTCATTAATTTTTCAATGGAAAACATCTAAAATGTCAATAAAATAATTATATTCTTGACTGAAATTGATAAAGAATGAAGAACACAGACAATGAACGGATATTTTTTATAACAACATGGCCATCTGGAATGAAGCTAATTGGTAAGGTAGGGTGGTGTGGAAATGGTCAGCAAACGCCGCTTTGTACAGTGACGAGTTTATGGTGATGCAATATATTGCTTTTATGAAAACACTTTTTCGAGGATGCCAAGCTAAAGATCGTCCTTTCCAAGGTCATTGACAAGGCGCTGTGGCTTAGTTGGTCAAAGCGGCTGTCTAGTAAACAGGAGATCCTGCGTTCAAATCCCAGCCGTGCCTTTTATTCGTCAGCATAAGTCTTGTATCAAAACTTGAAAGAAGAAAGCTCCAGTGGTGGATTGTGTACAGGAATGTGAGTGTGATTCCAAGCATAAGCGGTCACTGTTGCAGTTACTGGAGTCTGGAGTATCGCCATGCTATCTTTGGGTTTTGCAATGTGTTGTTCTAACAGATAAGCAATCTGAACATTGCACTGAGAGTGAGCCTTATGGGGCGCTGTGGCTTAGTTGGTAAAGCGCCTGTCTAGTAAACAGGAGATCCTGGGTTCAAATCCCAGCGGTGCCTTTTCACAAAGTGCTATTCTCCGATGTCATCCTGGTTTTGAACAGATAAAATGCAATTAATTTGCGATTAATCACGATTAATCATACACAGTCATGCAATTAATCACAATTAAATATTTTAATCGACTGACAGCCATAGTTTGTATACAGTACAGTCATCAATTCATGATAATTAACCTTTGAGACAGTAATTATTTCTGTTGCACACAAGAGGCTCCAGTCCACACATAACAGAACTGTGTTTGTGAGGGCTTTGTATTGCAGCATGTTGATACTGACATAAAGAATGAAAACGGCTGTCACTGCTGATCTAGTTTAGTTTGGAATTGAGGACACACATCTGTCCAACAGCAAGAAGAAAAAGAGCTTTAATGCCCCGAGTCAGCCTGAGTTCTCACATACTAACATCTGTGATCATCAAGTGTCATGTTGCAAAGCAGGGTGACTTTGTTCAACTCAGTTTGATGTGAGAGATCACATGAATGGTGCGATTATACAGAATTATTCCTTTCCGGAATAAGTCATGTTAATGTAACTATTATGGATTTAAACATGAGTTTCATCCAGTTTAATCCATTTATATATTTGGTTTGGGGTTTGGAAATAACCAGCAGTTAGGAACGGCACATAACTACACTGCTCAAAAAAATGAAGGGAACACTTAATCATCACAGTATAACACCAAGTCAGTTAAACTTCAGGGATATCAATCTGTCTATTTAGGAAGCACAAGTGATTGGGAATCACTTTCACCTGCTTTGGTGCAAATGAAAGTGACAACAGGTGCAATGGAGAGGCAACAGCAAGACAACCCCCAAAAAGGGAATGGTTTTGCGTGTGGTGGCCATAGACAATTGCTCTCTCTTTATCCTTCCTTACTGATTCTTCTCTAGTTTTGTGTTCTGCTAGTGTCCTTGTCACTACTTGTATGAGGCGGTGCCTGCAGCCCAATCAGGTTGCACAGGTAGTCCAGCTCCTTTAGGATGGCACATCCATACGTGCGGTCACAAGAAGGTTTGCTGTGTCTCCCAGCATAGTCTCAAGAGCATGGAGACTGGCCGTTACACGAGGAGAGCTGGGCAGGGCCGTAGAAGGGCATTAACCCAGCGGCAGGACGGATATCTGCTCCTTTGTGCGAAGAGGAACAGGAGGAGCACTGCCAGAGCCCTACAAAATGACCTCCAGCAGGCTACAAGTGTGCATGTTTCTGACCAAACTGTCGGAAACAGACTCCATGAGGGTGGCATGAAGGCCCGACGTCCTCTAGTTGGACCTGTGCTCACAACCCAGCATTGTGCAGCTCGATTGGCATTCGCCAGAGAACACCAGAATAGGCAGGTCCGCCATTGGCGCCCCGTTCTCTTCTCTCTCGCCACAGACTGTCCAGGAGCTCGGGAGTGAATACAGGCATGCCGGAGCTGTGATTTAAGTGCTCCCTTCATTTTTTTAAGCAGTGTATTTAACGCCATAGGTATCAGATGGGCTTGAGTCCTTTTCCACATGGTATTCTCGCTATTTTGTGGAGCAAATGCTTGTTTTCAAGTCTCAAAAGACCTGCCCCGTGTGAGGCTCGAACTCACGACCTTCAGATTATGAGACTGACGCGCTGCCTACTGCGCCAACGAGGCCTGCAGGACATGCTGAGCATGTGTGTTTTAGCCTGCAGACTCCATACTGGAGGTCGGGGGTGGAGGTGTCTGTGTGATCAGGGGAGGGAGTGTGTCGTATTTCAGCTGATATGCTCCAGGGTGTGTGAGTTAAACACTAAACATATTCTCCAGCCTCATGCAGTAGATCATTGACAGTCGGAAATATTGCGGATTTGTGTGCAGGATTTAAACGGACTTGTTCAGTCATTCAACAGTTCTCATACCTCTTTTTAGCTAGAGCCAGAAATCCAAAGCAGCCCCTGTTTACAGAAGGTTTAACACAAAATGAGGCCTTGAGAAACATTTGACAAGAAGCACTGTCCTATTTGTTTGGGCTGTAATTAGCATAGAGAGAATTGGCAGTAATTATGCTGTCTACACTTACAGTAGGTGTGGAGAATACACAGAAAGGAAGTGTGTCTGCCTTTCTGTGTATTCTCCCATTGTTTCTCTTCCCTTCTCTGTGTCCCCCTGTGGTCCCTGAGTTTGTTTTTTAAACAGCATTGGTTTGGTGAGTTGAAATTATAATAAAATGTAGTACTACAATAAAAAAACATGGATTTTCTTATTATTGTAGTACTACATAAAAAACATGGCATTTGTTATTATTTTTTCATTGCTTTGATTGCGGGATGCCTGGAGCCGGTAAAACCTGTTTCTTCTTGCATTATGTGAACTTAAGTTGGAGAAATATAATTCAATTGTCCAAACAAATATAGACTATCTCTTGTAACTGATAATAATCAATAACAGCAATTATCCAAAATAGGCAGTCCTTGTCTCTGTCATGTTTTAACTCCCCCAAATCCAAGTCTCTTGTGTGTGCCACTACCAGTCATACAAGTCTGCCCAATCTCCGATCTGAAAAAAAAATGTCATTTTTGCAACAACAAAAAAAAACTCGTCCAAGGCTTCTTATCAAGCCCTTAACAAGTGATTGAAATGGGAGTTCCCAAGTGGGCTAGTGAGTCCTAAACATCTGCATGCAAATGAACAAAAAGAGATGCTAATGATTAGGTAGATTAGATTTCTGAAACCACTTCCACACAATACTTACATTTACATGTGAAAATGACTCCCATCCACACTAAAAAAAAAAAAACAGAACAATCGGAAAATGGCTTGATCTCTTCTTCTTCCGATCAGTTGACACGCAACAAAGTTGTACCTTACAGTCATGATTTGAAAAGGCTAAACCTTTCGATGATGACTTACATTGTGTGTGAATGTAGCTGAAAACAAGTTGTTCCTATTGACACATTTCTATTTTCAAACAAGTTTTAAAAAGTGATTTCTACATGGCTGAGGAATGATACCTGTCAATCAAAATAAACAGTAAATCTGGTGCTGCTGCTCTGTGATGTTAATCAAATCACTATTTTATGCTGCCAAGTCTTTTGACAACATTAAAACTTTCATTAACAGTCAAGTCTCATAACACTGACCAGAAAGCCCAGTACCTGGTGCTCTTACTACATTTTCCTTTTCTCAAATTCTTTGTAACAGTAACAGCAATCTGTTTATAGTGATGCAATCCAATGCAATATATTGTTTTTATGAAAACTGTTTTCAAGGTTGCCAAGCTAAAGATCGTCCTTTCAAAGGGCATAGCCGTGGGTCTGTGGCTTAAGTTGGTTAAAGCACCTGTCTAGTAAACCCAGCAGTGCCGTTAGACCTTGATAAGTATTGTTTTAAATCGCTGCCCTTGTCTTTAGCCTTTGGTACTCCAAAAACATGTAAACAACATACTCCAGTGGTCTGTGGCAGTGATGGGTTTTGACTTGGGCTGTTAATCGATTAAAATAAAGAAGAGACTCGTGGGTACCCACAGAACCCATGCTCATTCATTTATCTTGAGGTCAGAGTTCAAGGAACCCCTTTGAAAATGGCAGTGCCATCCAAGTTTGGAGCGCAAGTTGTTAAAGAAATTAGTGGCATTAAAAGGAATTTGTGTTAATGTGTCGTTATCGGGTTAACTTTGACAGTACTAGGTTTGAGAGGTGAATTTTATACTAGGTAGTAATCACAGTTGCTGTGGCTTAGTTGGTTAAAGTACCTGTTTAGTGAACAGAAGATCCTGGGTTCAAATCCCAACAGTACCTTTTCTAAAGCCAACACAAGTCCTGAAACTTGAAAGAAGAAAATTCCAGTAGGGGATTAGGCACATGAACATTTGTGTGATTCCAATCAAAATTGGTTAATTGCAGTCGCTGAAATCTGGAGTGTTGCCATGCTGAACTAAAAGGAAATTGGATTTCCATTATCAAACAGAAATGCCAAATATTTGCTAGTTTCAGCTTCTTATAGGATAACTATGCCCATTTTCAAAATTAATACATGTTCATTACTATTCCTATGGTCTAAGACAGTCAAAACATAGTAAACATGAACAACTATTTCCCAAATCCAAAAACTAGAGTGCTAAAACTCAAATGTGATGTAATCAAGTATAACATCTGGAACTGCTCCATAGACAATGAATAGATGACACTGAGGGGAATACTATATAGTATATGGGAACATTTTTCTGTTTCACAACTGAGAACACTACAGTAGAATTAAGCTCATTTGGGTAAAAAGAAATCAAACATTCTGTGGCTCCACTAAATCCGTCTCCCATTCATTGTCTACGGGGCAACTCCACACTTTATACCCTATGACATCACAAGTTTAAGACTTACTTCTCTGGTTTCTTGCTTTGAGAGAGAGTAGTTCATGTTTACAAACATTGATTGAACTTTCCTTGACCATGGAAATAACTTATTGGAATTCTTAATTTGGATTGTGTTCCCCTTTAAATCTGAGAAATACTTTCTTTTGGAAAAGGTCAGGACCTATGAGGCGCTGTGGCTTAGTTGGTAAAGCGCCTGTCTAGTAAACAGGAGATCCTGGGTTCAAATCCCAGCAGTGCCTTTTCTACAGTGCAGTTGTGATTGTGGATCAGAGGGTGAAAGTGAAGTACTGAAAAAAGTCTGAGACTTACAAACTGTGTGCTTTAATATCCATGCTACCATATTATGTAGCAGGCCAGGAAAAAAATTAGTATGTCCCAATACACAGTATGTCAACTGCACCATGCCAAAAATACCAGGATGTCCCACAAACGGTTGCATTTTGCTGTGTGCAAGCCAGCTATTCTGACCCACAATCCTCACAGCGAATATATGAGCAAGAGGGTCAAAGTTCAAGGAGCAGTGTTATGACGAAGTAGTATGTCCCAATTTTATGCATACTGCATGCAACAGTACGAACTTTGTAAGGGCAGCTGCAGAAAAAGTATGCGATTTGGAACGCAGCCTAACTTTCCACTTATCAAACTCAACCTCTGTGCAAATGTAAACGCCTTGATAGTGGAGGACAAAATCATGTACAGAAAAATGTAAAACTGATTCTGATTTTAATAAGATTAATCAACTTTTGTGGCGTTGTAGGTCTCAAACTTCTTGTCCAGTAATTCTCTAATTCCTATTTAGTAAACAGGAGACCCTGGGTTCAAATCTCAGCAGTGCCTTTTCTACAGTTGTTGAGATTGTGGATCAGGGGAAGGTAAATGGGAAGTGCTGTCCTCGGCAGTGCCCAGGAGGCAAACTGACACCTCTCCAGCTACCAGTCCACACTCCATACTTTGTCCATGCGGGGACTTGAACCAGCAACCCTCCGGTTCCCAAGCCAAGTCCCCTCGGACACAAAGCGTATTACAAACTGCATCAGAAACAATCACTTCTCTAAAAAAAGATCCAATGATTAGAAAATCACCCAGCGGTGTGAGACGTTGAAGTTTTAAAATCCTTTATAATTCATTCCAGTCCTCAAGAGTCAGGTAAAATTGTGATTTAATTTTAGAAGAGACCATTCTACTTTTTTCATATAGTACACAATGATGGGTATGATACAGTATTATGTGAAAATATGCAGGCAAACTGTTTGTGCACCTGGTGTCATCATCATCTCCAGTATACATGCTGCTTTGTTCATCTAGTAAACAGTACATTTATCTGTTTGTGTAATCGTATACCTTATGTTATGTTTTTCATTCTGCACATTCCTGGGTTGTGATAAGAGCTTCCACTGTCTCTGCTGCCAGGATGTTGTGTGATGTAGAGAGGGCAAGGGAAACATTGGTAGGGATGTGTGCATTTTTGGGGTTTTGTGCATCAGTTTGAGACGTCTGAGGAGACCAAACATGATTGTTGGACTTTGCTGCTTTTCATTATTACAGTACAGAAACTATTAATGAGAAAAAAATCTGATTTATATATTCTTCCTCCTATGTGTATACGTCTCTACAATATACTTTGGTTTGTCTTACAAATGACAATAACTTGTGAGCTGCTGGTTGAATTTATAACAATTATTTAATATTACATATAATAGTCACCCCCTTCAGACACTTGAACAAATCTTTGTCTCTTTCTCTCTCTTTAGGACCTACAGTCTGAAGAAGGGACAGCTGGAGAGGGACTATGCACAGGTAAGACTGGCTGGACTCTTGTTGAATATGTGAATCAAACAGATATCATTACATCAGTCTTAGAACTCTCTTAAAGCCTGGTCCAAAGGTTTAGAAGTTGTCCATTACTGTAAGAACTTAATATTTTAAGTAAATCTTTATTATTTACAGATGAAAGCCATTTTGCCCTTTCTCCATTTTATTTTATTTTGTAATTTCTGACTTAAAGGCACTCTGTTTGTGGTGAGTCAATACAATGTATTGCATTTAGGAAATTTGATTTTGAGGTTACCATCCTGATGACTGCTTTTTGTCAGCCCAATCATACAGTGCCGTGGCTTAGTTTTTTTTTTTAAATTATGTTTTTGGTGTTTTTCAAGCCTTTATTTATAAGACAGTGGATAGTCTAGAAAGGGGGGAGAGAGAGAGGAGGTGAGATGTGGAAAGGGCTGCAGGTTGGATTCAAACCCAGGCCTGCAGCAGTTAGGACATGGCCTTATGGGCACCTGCTCTACCAACTGAGCCATCAGGGCACCCGGTGCCCAGGCTTAATTGGTGAAGCGGCCTCTCTAGTGAACAGGAGATCCTGGGTTCAAATCCCAGCAGTTCATTTTCTACAGTCAGCTCAAGTCTCGTATCAAAACTTGAGAGAAGAAAGCTGCAGTGGGGGGATTAGGTACAGGAACATTTGAATGCTGGAGTACTACCATCCTAAACTCTAAGGAAATTGACGGATTTTCATTATCTAACAAAATTGCCAAACATCTACTGTTTCCAACTTCTTAAATGTGACAATTTGCTGCTTTTGTTGTTAATTTATATCATTGAACATTGAGTTGAGTTTTGGAATGTGTTGTTCCAACAAATAAGTGATCGTCACATTGCTCAGTGATGAAGAGTCCTATCTGGCGCTGTGGCTTAGTTGGTAAAGCGCCTGTCTAGTAAACAGGAGATCCTGGGTTCAAATCCCAGCAGTGCCTTTTCCACAGTTGTGCTTGAGGATATCAAACTGTGATGTTGTGCAAATGTAAATGCTTTGATGGGGAATTTTAAAACTATAGAATAGAAATCTGTCAGGATGAGATATGTCAATTTTTGTGGCCTGAGATCATACTTGTAGGCCCAAGACGTCTTGAGAGTTAACATGTTGTGGATCATACTTCTATTCTGTTTTTAGGAGCACTGGGGGAGCCCCAGGAGGATTATAGAGCACATAGTGTATTTCAAAAAGTTGTAGTTAGGTTGTTGGTTTTGGGCAAATGTTCCCAGCAGGCCTGGAGCTAGCTTTGAGAATGCTGAGATCATGTCCTTGGTATTTTCAATGGGGACTTCTTCACTCCGTCTATAATATTAAATAAATTGAAATTAACTACAGGTCCCTCAATGCATTTTGGCAAGAAACATCCGTTATGGTTGTTTTACAGCCTAAATCAGTTGACTGTAAAACCGTTGAATATATCAAAGAAATGTGAGTACATCAGTCTTAAAACTCTCCTGAAGCCTGACCTAAAAAGTTCAGAAGTTGTGAGATAAACTTGGCTGTTTAGCACATTACTCGCAGATGAAACCTTATAAGATAGGCCAGACAAAAGCCTGACACTTTGGCAGAATCAGAATCTGGTTCATTGCCAAGTACATTTCACGTACAAGGAATTTGCATTGGTGTATTGGTGCATAACTTAAACATAGTAAGGGAAAATTAAATTACAAATTAAAGTAAGTGCAAAAATCGAGAAGCATAAATATAGCATTGAAGAAAATTACAATAAAAATATAAAGAAATACTTAAAAAAAAAATGATGTTAACTATATCTGAATTAAAATGAAGCTGTGCACTTTACAGAAGTGGTAGTTTTGTGCAGAAATATGCAAAGTATGAAGTATACAAAGAATGTGTAATGTACAGGGAAATAGTCCCAATGATGTGCATTAATGTAGCACATATAGACAGACGTGAAGACGTTAATGTAACATTCAGGGGATAAGAGGCCATATCAGTTGGGGTTCCGGGCCTTATTGATGAGGCCAGTAGCGGATAAAAATAAACTGTTTTTGTGGCGTGAGGTTTTGGTCCTGATGGGCCGCAGTCAGTCAGGAAATCCACAACCATCGCCACTGTATTCAGAGCACTGAGCTCCAAGTTGTTCTGTCTGCACCAGGTCACCAGATGGTCAATCTCCCACCTGTAGGCAGACTCATGATGGCAGTGTCCGCGAACTTGACAGACTGTTGACTGGAGCAGCTGTTGGTGTACAGGGAGAAGAGCAGAGGGGAAAGAGCGTAGCCTTGAGGGGAACCGGTGCTGATGGTCCAGGAGTCTGAGACGTGTTTCCCCAGCTTCACATGCTGTTTCCTGTCAGACAGGAAGTCTGTGATCCACCTGCAGGTGGGGTCAGGCACATGCAGCTGGGAGAGCTTGTCCTGCAGCATAGCCAGAGAGCTGTATTAAATATGTTGCTTTTATGAAACTTTATTTTGAGGTTGTCAATGGAAACATTGCTTCTTAACTGTCCGTTGACATGGCGCTGTGGCTTAGTTGGTTAAAGTGCCTATCTTGTAAACAGGAGACCCTGGGTTCAAATCCCAGCAGTGCCTTTTCTACAGTTTGCAGTTGAGGAGATTGTGGGTGATGGAAAGGGATCTGTGAGGTATCAAACAAATAGCAGCGCATCAGTCTCAACTCTCCTAAAGCCTGGCCACAAGGCTCGCAAGTTGTGCATTAAGCACTTGTTTTCTGTTGAACTTGACTGTTCAGCACATTTATTACAGATTAAACTTAAACTGTTAAATGAATGCCTAAGGGTTATTTGTTTCAGGCGACTGGCCAGTATGCGAGAAGCCGAACACATCAGAGGAGATTAAAAAAGTGAATGGTTGTGAAACTTTCGAATGAAACTCTTGAGCTATAGTTGAGTCAAACTTAAACTGCCACTTTGCCTCAAGCAAAAAAAATTGGCAAAGCAGAACTGATCGTTTGCAAACCCCTTGAAATGTCCTCATGCAAATAGAGCACTTTCGATGCTGATAGCATGCTCTAATAACATTTTAAGATGGGGTCCCTTTTCATGTGTGAACATTTTAATTTCATAAAATGCTTTTTTTTCCTTCCAGTATATGTTCAGACAAACTCGGCTGCATCAGATGGATACATTTTATTTTGGTACTTTCATTTTCAGTCAGTCACTATAGCTTTGTTTCCATTCAACTGTCAAGCGAACTTTAAGCAAACTTTTGAAATGTCGTAACAAAAGAAATGCAAATTAGGCCCTTTTCCATTAACAGGTTTGGAGCGAATACATCTGGCTAAAACGTAGTTTAGTCAGAAGTTGCCGTTATAGGCTACGCATGGCTGTAATCCACCAGTAAAAGGAGTAGAAGAAGTAGAGGTTGCAAACCAGAAATAAAACATGTTGGCTTGGCCATCTCACCATACCAGACAAAAAGGGAGAGAGGTCTTCAGGAATTTGTTCAATTGGGTTCAAAGCATTCACAAGTTACGGGAATAACCAAGAAGATGCCGACAGCGAAAACAGCTGATCGGTCATGTGAGTTAAATGTTCGCTACGTCAGTCTTTATTCAGCAAAGGTGTTTCCATAACACATTAAGCGCATCAGCTCTTTTTTGACAAAGGCAAAACCCACCTCAAGGGAGCGTAAAAACGTTTTTTTGCAATTGAAAGAAGTTACAATACTTCAAAGTGCGCATAACGATATGTGAATGGGAATGCGGCTACGGTGTCTCTTCTTGTGTGCATGTAAGGGAAGTACATCCTGTGCTGCCAACTTGGGTCAGCAGGTGCTTTGCAAAAATGAGACCTGCTGATTTATTTTTGATTCATTCTTCAAATGCATGAAAACTCACACATGTGCTGCAGGCCACATTTGGTTTCACTTCCCATATTCCTGTTTGGTTATTCGCAGATGTTTCAGTGTTTCTTTCTCCCTCTTTTCTTTCGGGGCATTCTTTGTTCCTGTTTCCAGATTTATGAAACGCTGTATAGTAATCATGAATCTCATAATTTGGAGACAGCAACATATTTCTGCATGTTATTAGATGTAGCTATTTTTTCAGTGTATGCTGCTTTGTATTTTTGCCACTTGACAATTCTACCTATCAGCCCTAAATGATCTGAGTGGTCTCAGTAGGCTTCTTTAACAAGCAGGATTTCAATCTTGTAACTTCCACTCCCAAACCAACAGATGGTCTGATTTCTGTGTTGGTTCAAACAGAGTATAAACACGATCTCTCTTCCTCTTTTTCTTACTGAGCGCTTAAAGCCAGGTGGGCCTAAATAACAGAGGTTAAGCTCCTAAGGCTGGAGTACTCATTCATATACATAGCTTTGTACAATGTTCTTAGATTTTATATACAGATGGTAATAGGCAGATTAATTGACAATGAAAATAATTGATATTTACATTTGCTACTGGTCTTACATCAAGGATGTTGCTTGTCTAGACTGCTTTTAGTATATTTTCAGTAGGACTGTCAATCGATTCAAATATTTAATCACGATTAATGACATGATTGTCTATAGTTAATCGTGATTGATCGCAAATTATTTGCACATTTTTTATCTTTTCAAAATGTACCTTAAAGGGAGATTTATCAAGTATTTAATACTCTTATCAACATGGGAGTGGGCAAATATGCTTGCTTTATGCAAATTGATATATATATATTTATTATTGGAAATCAATTATAAACACGACACAATGACACATGTTGTCCAGAAACCCTCACAGGTACTGCATTTAGCATAAAATATATGCTCAAATCATAACATGGCAAACTGCAGCCCAACAGGCAACAACAGCTGTCAGTGTGTCAGTGTGCTGACTTGACTATGACTTGCCCAAAACTGCATGTGATTATCATAAAGTGGGCATGTCTGTAAAGGTGAGACTTGTTGGTACCCAGAGAACCCATTTTCATTCACATATCTTGAGGTCAGAGGTCAGAGGACCCCTTTGAAAATGGCCATGATGCCAACATTTACATGGTTGGTATGGTACCAATTCCTTAGGTTTTTCTAGTTTCATATGATGCCAGTATCTTCACTCTACCTTTAAAACTGAGCCCTCTACAACCCTAATTATCGCAAGTTGCGTTAATGCATTAAAGAAATTAGTGGCGTTAAAACAAATTTGCATTAACGAGTTATTATCGTGTTAACTTTGACATTCCTAATTTTCAGATTTTACTTTTTAGGCAATGAAACTGAATCGCATTGAGTTAAGTTAACGATTGTTGAAACAGAGCTTTTGATCCCATGAAACTGAGACTGATTTCAAGCTACAGTGCTGTATCATCAGCTATATCATCAGTATTCAGACTTGAGGGAAGACATTTGCAAGTGTTTGTATTTCTAAACATGGTGCGCAGGAATGACTGCTTCCTACCATGAAATTATTTTTACCCCTCAGACAGCCACTGTGAAGTGTGCTGCAGATTTGTGAGGATGCACAAAACCAAAATACATTTCCCAGTAGACGGCTGTGTCAGCATACCCCTCTTACTAAGCATTAGTTGAACGTCGTCTACGTATGGAAACCAAGCAGTGCCTGCCGCAAACACTGAAAGATTTTTATTGTATTTTGATGCTGCTGAGCTTAAGCTCCCCTCACATGCACATACAGACACCCTGAGAAACGCTCTCAGCTGCAAAATCCTCCTGTAGCTTAATGAAAAACATTTGAATACATTACCGATCCAGCTCTTAACTACATATTAACATACAAATATTCACTCTATGCTGTCCACACACAAACAGCTCTTATTTTACAGCCCAAATATCCTGATAGTACACATGGGAGGATGAGATTGAGAGAGTGAAGATGTGCAGAGATTGGAGAAAAGTGCTTGTTTGTGTGTGTGTGTTTGAGCGTGTGCGTCTTCATTTGCATGTGGTTTGAATGATTAAGTGTGGGTTTCCTGTGGTCAACCCCTCTGGTTTCAGACACTCATTATCTCCCCCTCTCCCTCACTGCGTCTTGCTTTCTCTCTATCTCTCACTATTCTCCCTCAGCACTGTCTCGTTCACCTTAGAAATAGAGGTTGCCTAGCAACAATCCCTCCCTTTCTCAGTAGGACAATGGATCCCCTCCTAATTGTAGGCGTGTGCACGTATGTGTGTTCATTAATGTTCGGGAATGTCTGAGTGCAGTGTTTTTTTTATGGATGAAGGGGAAATAAATAAGCAAACTAATTATTCGTTCCCCTTACTGTTATTAAAATAGCATTTTATTATGGCATGTCTGCCCTTGCCTCTTGTCTCTCTTTCCACTACACACTCAGGTAGTCGACCACTGGCGGAAACTCACCTCACTCATCGGCCCCCTCCTGGCGATACACACAGAAATCCAGCAACTCAGCTGGTCCAACAGAGAGACGGACAGAGAAAGTGAGAGGAAGACGGAGGGAGGGTGCAGGCTGCAAGGGACAGACAGAAAAAGACATGAGCATTTAACCAACTAGAGCAAAAGAGCAGAGAGGTGGTGTCGAAAGGACAACAGAGCGAGAAAGAAAGTGACTGTTCTGTAACCTTTGTCCTTTCACTGTGTCAGACCCTCTGTGAAGGAGTCGCACGCCGCAATTACCAGCCGCCAATCAAACGCGGCATGAGATCTGTGTGTGTGTGTTATGCATGTGAGTGTTCGCTATTTGTCCTGTATTTACCCTCCCACGATCAACATTGCTGGAATAGTTTTAGGCTGGGGTCACACTTCACTGTACTGCCCAAAAAGGCCAGCCTGCTGTCGCTGTGTGTCGACGTCCTTCTGCGCACCCGTAGTGCAATGTTACATGTAAATCAGCCTTAACATTATGGGTGTTTTTCATGGTCTGTAACTTCTCTGAATAAAATGTGAATTTCCAGGTTCGGTTTATGCATCAGTTCTAAAATAGGATACCCACAAGATGATAATCCGCAAACAAAACACACTCAAAACAGAGCTCTTCGAAATTCTTATTACATTCTCTCCTCTCCTCTCCTCTCCAACTTGTCTTTTTCCCTTCTTCATCTCCTCCTCTGTCTGTGTTCTTCTCACCTTTTCTTCCTTCCTTCCATACATTGGCACGTAACAATAACTCATGTGCACATCCATTAAAGGGACAGTGTGTAGGATTTGCTGAAATCTAGTGGTGTGGTTGCAGATTGCAACCAACTGAGTACCCTTCCGCTCACTCCTCCCTTTCCAAGACTGCTGTAACGTGAGCCGCCGAGTGCATCCTTACCATAATAACACTACTTTAGGAGCAACGGAAGTCAGACGGCGGCTGGCGGTACCGTGGTTTTGCACTCTGCGGCTCACATTACGATGGCCTTCAGGTAACATAAAAATGCAAAAGGCTCTCACTAGAGCCAGGCCAGCACCATGGCGGACTCCGTGAAGAGGACCCGCTCCCTATGTAGACATGAACGGCTCATTCTAAGCTAACGAAAACACAACAATTCTTAGTTTCAGGTTATCATGCGCAAATGAAAACATAGTTATGAATATCATATTCCGTTTCTGCTAATAGATCCCCCGAAATGTTACACACTGTTCCTTTAAGTATCCAATATGGCACCGATATTTGATCTACTTTGACAGGGTTAATTGAAGGGTAAAGTAGTCTGAGAACAGATGAACGAGATGGCAATGAGACTGTAACGATTTCTCTTTTATCTTCCTGTTCTCTCTCTCACACATAAACACGCACATAGGATCCCATGCAATACCTTTTTACAACACATCATTGCTGTCTGTTACAATCTTTTAAACAAAAGCATCACAGCTCTGTCTCCCTCCTCTTCCATTCACCCTCCTCTTACTTATCCCCTGTCTTTACCTGAGCTTACTCTGCAGATGCGGATGTCAAAGACGTCCTAGCACAACTTGCACACACGCGTTAACGAGGCAGAGAAGTGCAGACGGGGGAGAGCAAATCAAGTATATTGATTTAGGAGGAAGTTGAGAAAGTAAAGGGGTTGAAAAGGCAGGCACACAAAGGCAGGAAGAAATCAGAGAGAGAGACAGCAGATAGAAAGTGAGCGAAAGTGACTGCGCCAGAGACAGCAGAAATAATAAGTGAGTGGAGGAGCGAGAGTAAACAGAAGTATCAAGGTGACTGTCTGCGGAGTTGTTTGGCAGGATGTGCAGCAGTGACTAATGGATGGAAGGAGCAGAGTTATGAAGGGATGAATGAAGCATAGACACTGGCTGACAGTCGCTAATAAATTATGATTCTAACAACATCCTCAACTTTCATTCTTTTATTTCCAGTTTGCACTGAATTATCAGTAGCTGTTGTTTGGGCAGTTAAGAGCTGCCTGGGTTTGGTAAAATGAGAGAACAAGCTAACAGTAAACATGTCATCCTGCATAAAATACAGTCGCCTGAGGCCAATGAGTAGCAATTATGTCACCTTCTTTTGACCTGTAATTGTAGTGTCTCCCATGGACTTATCTGTAATTTAGAAAATCCCAGAATGCAGCTGTGAACACACAAATGAACTCACAGAAACCGCTTATACAAAATGAAAATAATCACAGGCCACAGCTTACTAACTGAAGTCAGATGCTTAAAATACACAATATTCAACAATAATCAGCCGCTCTTCCTCTTCCTCTTTTACTTTTTCTTTGTCTGTCAACCCCAGGATATCCTGCTGTTTGGGCACCCTGTTTGCCACTCTGATCACAAAAACAGGATGCGTGAGTGTGTCACTGTATGTGTGTGTGTGTGTGT
>CAKAOI010029650.1:0-36161 GCA_916701655.1 Sebastiscus albofasciatus | reverse complement strand
ATACATACACACACACTATCTGTCCCGACAACTTGCCTAGCTCTCGTTATCATCACAACTGCACCTAAAAATGGTCACAAACTGATTTCATTATACTCAACTGCAACATTTCTGAGTTGACTGGTATCTACACTAGTGGTGAAACCTTTAGTTGATTGAAAAAAAATAAACTGCAGATTTTTACAAGTAATCATTTATGAAGCAAAATGCCAAATATTTGCTGGTTTTGAGCTTCTCGAAGGTGAAGATTTGCTGCTTTTCTCTGTTTTACATAATTGTAAATTTAATATCTTTTTGGTCAAAACAAATCTTTTGAGGTCAACATATTGGGCTCTTTGAATTTGTATTGGGCATTTTTTTTTTGCCATTTTCTGGCAGTCTATAGACTGAACTTTAATCTCACTAATCGAAAAAAGCTTCCGATCTGGTCCAGTTACAGTATTTTTACATCATTACGTCTCCACTGGACATCTATGATTGTGACATATCTGCAAAGCCTTGTGAGATTAAGCTAAATTTCTAAAGTACAAACTGAAATTAAACATTTCCTTACCTGCACAAACTCCAAACACTCCCGGATGTCTTTGATCTCCTCCTGGTAGCCCTGGATCATCTTCTCCAGCTTCTTACGGTCCGAGGTGGAGTGAACTGTATCTGTGATATTGGCTGTTGCTGAGGTGATGCTGCCCGCCGTCGCCACACCGATCCCCACCGCCGTGACAATAATAGATGCGCCAAAAGTGAAAGGCGCTAGAATGAGCCCCGTGATTGTTGCGACGCTGCCTGCGACACTGGCCACCCCTCCACCCACTGCGGCCGACACCGTTTTTTTGTGGAACTGATCCGAAGCGTCGGCCAGAGCCAAAAGCTCCAGGATGCGATGCTGCAGGGCGGCCCCCCGCTGGTTGAAAAGACGAACAAACAGACGGGCTGCCATGTAGACACGATCAGCTGCCTGCTCCATCGCCCTGGAGAGACACATGAGAGCTGTGAAGGCTTGAAACTAACGAGACGCTGCATTTGTTCAGTTTAAAGTTAGATGCTTGTAGGTCTAAGAAATAGAAATTTCCTATGTGCATGTGTCGACAAGTGAAATTTTCAAGTGGACACAGCAAAACATGGGCTTTCAAAATATTTAGTACCCAGAGAACCCATTTTCATTCACATATCTGGAGGTCAGATGTTAAGGAACCTCTGTAAATTAGCCTCCTTCGTGACAAGCTAGTATGACATGGCTGGTACCAATCAATTACTTGGGTTTTTTAGTTTCATTTAATACCAGTATCTTCACTCTAGCTTGAAAATTGAGCCCCGCTACAACCTAAACATTGCGAGTTGCATTAATGCGTTAAAGAAATTAGTGGCGTTAACGTGATATTATCGCGTTAACTTTGTCAGCCCTAGTTCTAATATGCTAATAAACACAGGAACGGGATGGCTGTCTTTGTTTTTTTGTTGTGGGAGTTATTTTGTGTTTCTCTCGCATTGTGGTGACGTGTTTTTTGATTTAAGGATTGTTTTTGTGGAGTTTTTATGTTGAATGTCTTGTGCTTCGTTGTGTTTTCTTTGTCTTCTAACATCTTTGGACCAAGTTAGAAATAAGTGTTTCCACTTTAACATGTTATCCTTTGGATATTATTTTTATTTTGTCTGATAATTCATAAATAAAATCATCAATCAATCAATGGACGGGAGCTTTTTGAGGGAGTGGGATAAGACAGGAGTGAAAATCCACTCCTGTGTCACCCTCTACTACAGATCTGATGGATATCCCAGACAAGGAAATAGAAATCAAACAATAACACTACCCAAAAAAAAATCCTCAGAAAGTAAAATAACATCCTCTGGCTAAATTTGAAAGGAAAGTTATTAAAGAAAAAAAACTACACTTACATTTCCTCATCTTCACCCTCCAAATGAGACATCTCGTTCCACTCTGCCCAACCTGGAAACCGGCAGCAGAAATAATACAATTGGTACATGGAGCTCATACATAAAACTGTTTTGTTTGTACGTTTTAGTGCTGATTTCTTTTATCGTTTTTTATGACTTTTACATTGTGTGTGTGTGTGTGTGTGTGTGTGTGTGTGTGTGTGTGTGTGTGTGTGTGTGTGTGTATGTGAGTGAGTAATTCTCCTGGTGGAGCAGTACAACAAACAAACACAAACAAATAACGTGAACACATCATCATACTAACCTTTGACTGTGTTCCACCACTCCATCAACTCATCACTTTCCTGAAAACAGAGACCTTTGTCAATGAAAATATATACACACACATATCAGCCCCGTCTCCGAAAAATGACATTCCCCTACAACGAAACTGTGAATTACATTTCGAGGGAAACGTGTTCAACAAACACCGGACTTTCGCCCAGGAGACCGGTGTTTTTGTCCTGTGTGAAGCTAACAGTCAACGTTCACTTATATATTAATCATGATGTTTTTTACTAAACCCAACCTTTTTGTTGTGTTTTGTTTCAATTTAATATCAATTTTAAGCCAAACTATAATGTTTTTTTAAACCTGCCCAAGTAGTTTTGTTGCCTAAACCTAATGAAGTAGTTTAGTTGTGTTTTTTTCTTGTTTGTTTTTGTTTCAATTCACAACATTAACCATATGTTTAAAACTGTTTAAAAGAGCGACCATAACACAGGAGAAAATATGTTTCCCTTGAGACTTAATTGACAATGCAGTTTAGCTGTATGGGAACATCATTTTGTAGGAGACAGGGTTGCATATATACTATTTATACACATATATATTAGGTGAGTGCAGTAATACCCCCGTAATACTGCTGTAAGAGATGCAACCTTTTCGCGCTGTATATCTACCTGTTAGTTATTATTCATAACATGATGTTGATTTTAAGTCTAATAATACTAGAGCTGCAACGATTAATCTATTAGTTGTCAACTATTAAATCAATCGGCAACTATTTTGATAATGGATGAATTAGTTTAAGTATTTTTTTTTAAGGAAAACAAGTTCAACATTCTCTGATTCCAGCTTCTTAAATGTGAATATTTTCTGGTTTCATGACAGTAAACTGAATAACTTTGAGTTGTTGACAAAACATGACATGTGAGGACGTCATCTTGGGCTTTGAGAAACACTGATCAACATTCTTCACCATTTTCTGACATTTTATAGACCAAACAACTTATCGATTAATCGAGAAAATAATCAACAGATTAATCAACAATGAAAATAATCATTAGTTGCAGCCCCAAATAATGCTAATAATGCTAATAATAAATTATGTCTTCGTGAGCCCTTTCTGGCACCAGAAAACATAAATATACACATAATATACACATACTGTATGAAGCAGTAAAGCAAATGCAAAATAAAAGGCCGGACCAATTGAACCAAAGCAAAAGGTGTGAAAGGGTCCTAAAACACACCTGCTCATAGTCAAGAGGGGTTTCTCCAGTAGGATAAGCTGCCATCTCCACAGGCTGGACCTCCACTGTGCTCTCCTGGAAAACAAACAATAGCACAACTTTGTGACACCAAATTCAGTTTAAAGGTTTTGTATCTGTAAATAATCCTTTCCTTCTGTATGCCTGTTGGCATCACATGGGCACCGATTCTCACCAGTTAACAGCCTGGCAGTTTGTCAAACAAAGCTAACTATAAACTTGCTAAATTAAAACTTAATTAAAACGGTAACTTAATTGAAATGTTTATTTAGAGTTAATTAATTTATTCATCGTGACAGATTTCTGTCAACCAAAGACTGACTTTCCCTTTTCAGTTAATTTCACTGCTGCATGATGAACTGGCTCATAATGTTCATAAATGACATCTTAAATAGATGTTTAGTTAAGATTTATGGTTGGTTGGAGCCTTGGATTGGCCATTTGTAAATCCCACTAAAATGTTTTTTTTCTGCATATCTACGTTCTAATATCATCATGCTAACCTGTGCTGGGTTCAGCTCCTGCAGCTCAACAGTCTCCTCAATAAGAGGCAGCTTTTCTGAACCCTGTAGAGGAAAAAACAATTAATGCCATTAAGAAGAACTTTAACACACATTAATAATAAAACCAGTAAACACATAAAGGAAATATTAATTAAAAAGAGGCTAAAGCATGTTTAGAGATCTAGCACAACCTCTAAAAACAGATTTTTGAAAGCTAATAAAAAAAAACAGTCCCAATAACCTCTAAGTAAACTTTATTTTATTATGCAAGTTTCAGATCTCTAATGTAAGGTAACTAAAGAACAGGAACAGGGAGCAAAACAGCAATGTAAGTAGTAATTGAGGAACAACTACAGGAGACCGGCACATACTTGTGAAGTTAGATTAAGCTTCGGTATTTTGGGAAGAGTTTTCTTGACTCGGAATGACACAACCTGAGAAACGAAACAAGAAAAGAAGAGTTTGACAGTGAGAAAAGATATTAAACATTGAAGTTAAGAGCTCAAACTGGAGAAGGAAGAGAAGAATAATCTCAAAGTTCCGCTCCATTAAGGTATTATAACAGAAGTATAGCTGTTGAAATACACTTTGGTTCTTGCTCTGGTGACTGTCTGTCACGTCTCTGGTTGTTTCTTTAAAGTGAACAACAACAACAACAACAACAACAACAACAACAACAACAACAACAACAACAACTCACTCGTTTTTTCCTCTTGATGGTTCTCCTGCGTCTCAGCCCACCACCTCCTTCTGGTGCCTCCATGTCCTCACCTTCCTGCATAGGAAGACAGAGATAATGTCTTAATGGCCCCACGGACACATAATCCAGGAGTTTATAGGAATCATCTAACTTGCTCTATGTATTTATTAGGGCTGTCAAAGTTAACGTGATAATGCGTTAATGCAAATTTGTTTTAACGACACTAATTTCTTTAACGCATTAATGCAAACGATCTTTCGGAGGTGAAGATACTGGTATCATATGAAACTACAAAACCTAAGGAATCCATTGGTACCAACCATGTCATGCTTGTCACAAAGGAGATTAAATAATGCTCCAAACTTATGCTAAATTTTGGCAAGGAAAAACTGTCCTGGCCATTTTCAAAGGGGTCCCTTGACCTCTGACCTCGAGATATGTGAATGAAAATGAGTTCTATGGGTACCCACGAGTCTCCCAATAATAAATATATACATACATTTGCATAAAGCAGCATATTTGCCCACTCCCATGTTGATAAGAGTATTAAATACTTGACACATCTCCCTTTAATGTACATTTTGAACGGATAAAAAAATGTGCAATTAATTTGTGATTAATCTCAATTAATCATGGACAATCATACGATTAATCCCGATTAAATATTAAAATCCATTGACAGCCCTAGTATTTATACATATTATCAGCATTTTAAATTTCAGGAGTTCAGTTGCTTCATTGACAATAATCAAATATAAAAATTGGAAAATTATCCACATCAAAAGTTTATTCCTGATTAGCCCTGCTTCTTTCTAGGTTACTAATACTATGGCAGCTGTTACTACTACTACTACTACGTCTATTGAACTCAACAGTGCCAGTTTTTGAATGGTGCTGGTTTCGGAAGTGAATTTCCCATTTATTCACTCCATTGACGTTTCAGAAAATCCTTAAAGATCAACCAACTACGAGATGAATCGTGACTATACAGTATTTGAGTTGGAGCAAAAAAAAAAAAAAAAAAAAAGGGTAAGGTTCAAGACTGTGTATATAATTATTTGAAGAGTGAAGGAACTACTTATACCATAATCCATTGTGAATGGCAACTCGCCGTTTCTGGAAACTCCCAAAAACCTTTTAAACTAATCGTTGTCGATCTAAAATGAAGACAGATTCAGCAACTGTGTGCCCTATTTCTCGCCTCAAATGTTTTCAGAAACATATTTCGGTGAACTATTTATATAAGAGAAAGCCCAAACGAGCCGCCATGTTGACCCTGTTTGAAATCCGGGAGCAGATACCACGGAGCAGCACGTACGAGCATGTTCCCTCACCTCCTGGGTGCGGTATACATTGCCATAGTAACAGCACGTTCCACCAATCAGAGACATCATGGTTACACTTAGGATTGTGAGTAGTGTAGTACTTCTCCATGACATCGTGAATAAAACACGATGTCATGGAGACAAGTTTGATATCATACACCATCATTTCACAATCTCGTAGCTCGTGGTAAGTCTACCTTGGATGGTTACGACATTATGGCTAATAATGGAAATCCTCGATTCAGAATATAAATGGGATTTTCACTTTCGGAACCTCAATGTGGAGCTCCATTGTTCCATCTAGCACTGATTGTACGACTCAAACGAGTGTTGGTAAAAATACATTTCATGCCTCTGTGCCAATAATATCATACCTGTTGTTCTGCTTTGGGCGTCCTCCTGAACAATCCAGAAAACCCTCCTTTTTTCTCCTGTTTGAGAAATAAAACATTCATTTAAGTCACAAAAAAATTGATACAATACAAAATATGCTGATATGATCAAACAGCATAATAGACTCTACATCCAGACTCACCTTTGTGGCGCTTGTAGCTTCAGAAAGATTATCGTTACTGGTCGACAATTCACCACGTGCCAAAAGATTATCCTTTAAAATAAAGCAAAGTTCAACACAGTCAAAAATCTACTCAGATATTAAATAGTCAATTTAAAACTGTAAATAATGGCTTTACAATCTATTTTAAAAGGGACAGTGTGTAGGATTTGGTGGCATCTGGTGGTGTGGTTGCAGATCCCAATCGAGTACCAATCCGCTCACTCATCTCTTTCCAAGACTGAAGTAATGGGAGATGCCGAATGCAAAACCATGGTAACGCTGTCCGCCTCGCTCAGAGTGAGTTTCACAAGCGTGTCAGAGAACTACGGTGGCCTTCGGGCAACGTAAAAATGTGAAAGGCTCTCTCCAGAGCCAGTGCTTGGTTTGTCTGTTCTGGGCTACTGTAGAAACATGGCGGTGCAACATGGCGGACTCCATAAAGAGGACCCGCTCCCTGACCGCAGTCACAAAATCAACAAATTACGCCCTAATGTCTTTTCCTAACCAATTTTCCTTTACCTCAGAGGAAAACGTCATGAGGTCAATGAAAGATGTGAAGGAGAATTCATAAAGACTTAGGAAAAGACAACCGTGGTGTTAAGAGAATCCGACTGCACAGACACCAGGCTCTGTAGTTATGATTACGTAGGTATTTGTTACATGTTTGAAATAAATAAATGATTAAAAATAAAGTGAAACGAAATGGTTGTCATTGTCCACTCATATTTATCAACATGAGGATATTAGTATATGACTGTATGAAGATAATATGCAAGACAGGCATATTGTTTCATGAACGGCAGCATGGTGCATCGCTTTAATTGTTGCGGCCGCAAGGAACTGTGGGATGTTATCATCTTTTTTCCTTTGGTAAAGGATGGTCCAGTGTATCTTATGCTATAGGGAATCATTGAAGAAACTTTCCTTAGCATGTAGAGAATTCGAACAGCTCTTATCATGGCTGCTACCAGGTACTTCTGGGTCATTTCACTCCATTAGGAACCTTCCTAAGCAAAAAATACTTTTCGACTGCATCCCCTATGTAGATATGAGGGGCTCATTCTGAGCTAACGAAAACAACGATTCTTAGTTTCAGGTGATTTTACACTAATGAAAACATGTTATGAATATTATATTCTATTTCTGCTGATAGATCCCCTGAAATATTACACACTGTTCCTTTAAATATTTGCTGGCAGAGAATGTAGAGAAAGGAAGGCTCTGCACACTTAGGTCAAATGCTCTTTTGTGAAACATTTGTCTCATGAAAGAAGAAAGCTTGGCTTAAATGTATAGACATTTCTAGGGATGTTGGTGTGCAGAGCTTTCCTTTCTCTAGTTTGGATGTTTTTTGGCCTTCAACCTGAGCATTGTGTTCGGAGTGTTGTCCTCTCAAAGGTATACAAATGTTTGATGGCAAAAAATATTCTCATGAAAGTACTCTGTCACTGTTGCCTATAGCGTTAGCGTTGCTCAACATGTTGCTCGACAAGTTGCCGGGTGCATCTGCAGACTTGGAGTAGCTCTCACCTCTGCAATGTCTGTGAGGCTGTCACAGCTGGTGGACAGCTCCTTCATATCACTGAGAGGATCCTGGAAAACAAAAAGAAACTAACTATTTTGTACAACCTGGTTTGTTTTAACTTGTTGACAGTAATTTTACAGCAGTATGATTATCTTAAAAATGTCAATGGGAGCTTTCACAGACAACTAAACAACCAGTAATCATCACACGTCACCAGCAAAAAACACAAAAGAAAATGAGTTCATTTGGTCACCTCAGTAGCGATCGAGCGTGGAGCTGGTTTGGGGGACTTTTTGAAGATCCCTGCAAGTCCTCCAGACTTCTCCTGAAACATATGAAACATTCACAGGTTAATATTAAAATATATCAACAGCAGAACAAATAAAAACAGGCTTAGATTGTGATCGTTAAACATTTGTACCTTTGATGCGTTTGCTTCCAACAGATTTTCACAACTGGCAGATAACTTCTTATCCTCGTTTGATTCCTGAACGGAAAATAGAACATCAATACAAAGTACAGTCAAATGGTGAGCTATACTACAAACGTTATGTGAAAGGGTCATCACTGTACCTCATCTGTTGCAGTCCACTCTGCTGCTTTAGGCTTTTTAAACATGCCACTGAAAATATTTTTCTCCTGAAAACAGACATCAAATACAAACGTAAACTAAAACAAGCTAAAAAAAATTATATTTTTGTAAATGTATGAGAAACTGCATGTTTAAAGCAACATTTCTCATCTCAGTACCTTGGTGTTGCTGTTTTCAAACAG
The DNA here is from genome assembly GCA_916701655.1 of Sebastiscus albofasciatus. Classification (NCBI taxonomy): domain Eukaryota; kingdom Metazoa; phylum Chordata; class Actinopteri; order Perciformes; family Sebastidae; genus Sebastiscus; species Sebastiscus albofasciatus. The sequence continues at coordinate 27,353 of CAKAOI010029650.1, read as the reverse complement.
ATTTTCATTACTTGCTGACAGCTCCTTCTGGTCATCTTTGTCCTGGAAGCACAGAAATGGACGGTTGATAAATATGTACAATAACAGTCACTACAGACGGTGATGCTAACAGTGTTAATGTGGGTTGGCCAAACTATGACCCGCGTAGTTATTTTTGATAGAAAATGAATTTTCTTTGACATTACAGTTCTTTGATGTTGGTTTGGTGTGTCTGGGCCTTTACTAGTCACACACTCACCTCTGCAGCTGCCTCGTCTCTGGACGCTTTGGGTGTTTTCTTCTTCAGTCCACTGAACAACCCGCCTTTCTCCTGATGAGTGAAAAGAGTTCTAGATGAGTTTTGGACTAAAGATAAAATATGTGCCCCCACTGGACAAACAGTTTTATTTTTGACATTTTATTGATAATCATCTTTCGATTGGTTCGTGAAAAATGAGGAAGCTTGAAAGACTCAACAAGTGGGTGTTTATGGTTTAACCAGCTACCTCAAAATACACTTTACATGATTGCTAACCATGTTTCAGAGCACACAGTCGGTTTATTTTCTACCTTTCAGCAGTAGTAATGAGATCTTTTACTCCTGCATTCAAAATCTTACTTAAAAAACTCTGACTTACATCAAAATGTACCTAAAGTACTTTTTATGCAAAATGACTCCAATCAGAGTGTTGTCAAGGTAGAGCTTATTCTAACTACTTAATATACAGTTATGTAGTTTAATTTATAAGAATGCATAATACTTTTTAAACTGATCTGTTTTACACATAAAATCTTGACCTGACAAGTAACTACAGCTGTCAGATAAATGTATCAGAGTAAAAATACAGTACAGTACTCAATATTTCCCTCTGAAATGTCATTGAGTAGAAGTCGAAAGTAGCAGAAAATGGAAATACTGAAGTGAAGTACTAGTAACTCAAAATTTTACATGAGTAAATTTACTTAGTTACATTACACCATTGCATTTCAGGCGGCACTGGGTTCATTTCAGCACACCATAAATACATCAAGTTGTAGTTTCTTCCAACATGCTGTAGTCTGTGACTCGTAACTTTACAACGTTATTTTTTTATCAAAGTAACATTATTAAAATGGGTAACAATAACGTCTCCATAGTGGAGCCTTAAAGCTGCAGGGAGGATGCTGCTGTGAGTGTTTGATACTGACCTCGTCAAACAGGTTGTCAATGCTGGCTGATCTTTTGAAGATGCCCGCCAGGCCGCCTTTTTTCTCCTAAAAAACAACACAGAATGTGTGTTATTTCTCTCAAATCAAAATATTCAGACACAAAAACAAAAATGAAAGAGAATCAGCTCCCAAGATCCCAGTGAATCGGACTTTGCTCACACTGTTAAATTCATCTGTACCAAATTCATCCACAGCGTCTAAGCTGGTGGCGGAGGATGTGCATATTTATCTCTATGGTATTAATATTTTTAATGTGGTCTAGTTTAATGTCTTTTACCATTTATGTTTCCCAATTGGTTTTTTTTGTAATTATTTTAGGTTATTATTTAGTTGTCTTGTGTGAAGTAATTTGTAACCAACAGGAACAGGAACAATGACAAGACAAACACAAAGCTATCTGATCATACAATCTGCTGTCTGATCAGGTTTCATTTCATGCTGACGTGATGAGAGCAGCCACAGTGAGACAGAAAAAGACTGAAGTACCTTCGGGACGGTGGTGTCAGACAGATTCTCACAGCTACCAGATAACCGTTTTTCTGTGTTCACCTCCACCTCCTGAATTCAAACCAGAAAACTGTAAATATAAACATCAAGTGCATCCTCCATAATAGGAAATTTAACGACTGATTTAATCAAATCACAGTACCTTGCCTGCTGCAGCGTCCTCTGCTGGTTTCTGCGGCTTCTTAAACATGTTGCTAAAAATATTTTTCTCCTGAAAATAATTTGGTTGTCAGTGAACGCTTCCGCTGAAGACATTTTACCTACAGGTATTTGTTGCATTTTACTGCTCACCTTAGTGGTGTTATTCTTAGACAGGTCTTCATTGCTGGCCGACAGCTCTTTCTGAGTCTCCCGTTCCTGAAACACAAAAATTGATGTTTTATGAAACAGGTGAAATTGTGTTGACGTCTTAGAAACTCATTGCACATCCAGGAAACACTCACCGGTGACTCTGCCCTTTCTCCAGACGCTTTGGGAGTCTTTTTGAGGAGTCCGCTGAACAATCCTCCACCTTTCTCCTGATGAAATACACAAGGAAAAAAAGAGTATTCATTGAAGAAATTGAAGTATTTACAAATCAAACTACTATTTTGTTGAAAAGCCATTAATCATCTTTGATTTTAACTCACTGACCTGTTTGTTCTCAGATAAATTCTCGGTGCTGGTTGAGAGATCGCTGTCAGGAGACTCATCCTGTAAAAGGATTTAAAAAAGTTGTGGTAGTAAATAAATATTACCTGGGAATACTACATAAAAGTTGTATCAAAAATTTTAATTTTCACATTCACAAAATGTATCTGGTTAAAACTTTGTTGACTATTAATTAGGATTAATCAGTTTCTACTTGAAATATTTGTTACTTGATATTAATAGAAATGAGTAAATGAAAATATTCAATGAACATCTGAGCATGGCTTTGCATTAGTATACACATATTTAATAATAATCATGGGATATATTTTCCAGATTTTCATGTGAAAATAGTAAAAACATAAAAAAAAAAAAATGCACGATGTTAAGAAATCTCCTAAAAGAAATACTGAATCTGCACCAGCAACTAATCACTCTGGTCACCAAACAGGTAATGAGGCTTTACAATATAAACATTATCATAAAAGACTTCATAAAAGACATATGAGGGTAAAGAGTTGGATTTAATTTAAGCAGGTCACTGACAAATGACACTTTTACCTCCTCAGGCTGAGCAGCTTCTGCCAGTTTGGGAGCTTTCTTGAATATTCCACTAAATATTCCTCCTTTTTCCTAAAACATACAGATTCAGATGAGTGAGTTCAGATGAGTGAGAGCTCTCCCTTAAAGTCAAGTTATTCGGGATTGTTTCTAAATTATGTTGAAAAAAAAAAAACACTTACCTTGGTGTTGAGAGCTTCAGTGCTGCCTGAGAGTTCATCGTCTTGTGACTGTGTTTCCTGAGAAAAGATAAAAACAATCAGAACCTGTTACACACTACAGACCTTTTACATTTCCTCACTAACAGTCTTTTACAGCTAAAGCCTCAGCTTAAACGGGAATGCCACCGATTTTACACATCAGTCTGTTCACATGTCTTGGGGAAAACTACTGCATATGTGAAAAACGGTTTAAGCCTTTTGTGGCTCCACAAGGAGCTGCGTGAAGTACTTTTTGAACTGTCCAACAAGGTTAAAGGAGTGCAATGGTAAATCAGCGGAGTGCTCCTTTAAGGGCATTTCACATGTAAATACTCAGGATAAGAATTGAGTCTGCGACTGAGTTTTATAATACACGTGGATCGACTGAATGGGGCTTCTTACTTCGTCTGTAGGAGGACTGTCTGTAAGTCTGGTCGACTTCTTGAACATTCCACTGAACGCACCTCCTTTCTCCTGAAACACAGATGACATTTATTATATACTTTATATATACATTCCTTCTTCCAGACATAGAGCATATGAATCAATTAGAAAAATACATGACTAGACATCACATACAACTACAATCAGAAAGAGAAGTAACTACTTGGGGAAAAAAAATACAAATATCAATACATCGATATTAATATATATGTATATGCTGTGGTTGTTTGTATTTATTGCTATAACAATGTTTTAATGCTACCCCTTTACCAGGTCTCTCTTGAAAAAGAGATTGTTAAGACTTTTGCCTAGTTAAAAAAAAAGCAAATAAAGATTATTTTCATTATCTATTAACCAGCCGATTATTTTCTCCATTGATCGATTCATCTTTTGGTCTATGTTGTTAGAAAATAGTGAAAAATGCCTCAATTTCTTGTAGCCCACGGTGAACAACAGATAGATTTCCTCTGATGCCAGAGAGTGACTTTCAACCAAACTGACCTTTGCGTTGGCAACCTCAGACAGACTGTCATTACTGGCTGAAAGGTCTTTCTGTGCCGATAGATTCTCCTGAAAAAAAGAATGAAAACTGTCAGAAACAGAGCAGCTCAGCAGGAAATGAAAGGGTTACAAGAAAAATATATCAATGTCTTGTCATATTTTAACTTCCGCTGCACCTGGATAACAGCATTTGACCACAGACGAGGAAATAACAAGGAATTTGCATCATACTGGCTGCGCTCCATTTGGTCATGCTCACATGCCTTTTTTGTTACATAGCAGGAAGGTTAAACCTGGTTAAATGGAATACAGGCAACAAATGAGTCCGTGGGAATGACGTTGAATCTCCATCAGCTGATAATCAAACATCGGCAGGTGGTAGAGATGTTGAGATTAACTTTGATTTAATCGTTTTACAGCTTGTAAGTGATGGCTAATAAATGTTTTTATTAGTCTTTTTATGCCGTCGTGCTGTTTATGATGTAGTTGGTACATGTTGTTACCACACAGAGCTGTTGAATCACATTGGCACATGCAGTTTATTTATTTTTTGGTTTATATATAGATTTGTTTGTTTTTTCTACATACATGCCCCCAACCTGATACACCCAAATACGTACAATTAAAAAAAATTGAAAATTGAAACCAAATATGTTTTATCTCTAGTGTTCACAGCTACTGTGACGATACTGCCCATACAGGGAAGAACAATGAGCACGATTTAAAAGATGGTTTACTGTATATTAAGCCTGAAATAAATACAACATAAACTGTTTAGTTATTTTTTTTCCTCGTATAATCAATAAAAGGGACTGTAGAAGTCAGATGAGGAGTACACAATCTCCTCCAAATAAAGACAGGACATTATATCATTGAGCCACTTCTGAAAATAAGAATCCTTTTATCTATAACAAAACAACTGGGTCTCATTGCATGTGCTGCTTTGTAAGCAAAATTCAAATGGAGTGAAAACCACACCCAACAAACCGACATTGTGACGGTCGGGTTTAGCACAATGAAGCAGCTGTTTCTTCTGTTCAGAAGTAGACAGTGTTTGCCGACGTGAAAGCTACATTTGTGTTTGAGAAGCTGTACCTCTCCAGTTGTTTTGGGAGTCTTTTTGTGGAGTCCACTGAACCAACCGCCTTTCTCCTACAGAGAAGCAGAAAACATGTTAGTGCAAACTAGACGACTTATTTTCTTTAATTTCAGAATTACAATCCTCCTTATTGTCCATCTACTGTATGCTATGGGGCTGCAGACATTTTAGGGCACACTTGTCATGCTGGTGGTGACTACATGGTGACTCATGTAGTTTCAGTGGGTGTGTGCGGAGGATCTGTCAGTCCGATGATGAAGACTCACCTTGTTCTCCAACAGGTTGTCAGTGCTGGCAGCGAGTTCACTGTGTAACGACTCTGCGCCCTGAACAAAACAAATATGTTACTCAACCTGTGCGGTTTCACATGAACAGTGAAACCGGTTACTGAAACAAAAATAGGTTAAAGCAAGAGATCAGAGGAACATGTTTATATGTGTTGCAATAATCTGATAGCTGGTCAGTACTTTAGTTCTCTTCTGTGGACACCCACCATATTTATTTATTCAAGTAAATTAAATGTTATGTAAGAAACCTGTCTCATGATACATGATGGTTATGGATACATTAAAAGGTCAGCCACCTCATTGGGGACAATTTGACTGATTTATACAGTAAACAAATGATGAAAGTCTAACTGTGCATAAATTTGAATAATGGCGTGAACCCACAGTTCATTAGAATCAAGTAGGGATGTCACGAGAACCGATACTTTGGTACCAAGTCGATGACAGAAAGTGACAGTACTTGTTTTTCTACAGTACCTGTGGTACTCGGGATCAGGGCTGAGACTAACGACATCCCGACGTACCGGGTACGACAGAGAATTTCCCTGATAATGCTACATTGTGAACAACAAATCCGTGTTGAAATCGGCAGAAGGAGTGCTAGTAAAGTTAGCTGTTAGCAGTCGGTGGACAGCACAGTCCTGCTTTGCTAAATAATGGAGCTAACAGCTAACATACAGAGGTTGCATTGATTTACATTATGATGCATTATCAATGTAACGTATAACGTTATCATGATGTGTTCAAATGCAATCTTGTAAAATGTAGTTATTGGCGAGAAACTTGAGGCGGATCATCAGGGATTAATAATACATTTGCAAAAACAGTATGCAAACAGTAATAAAGGGGTGTATGTTGAAGTGATTTATTGTTTTGTTTTTGTTTTTTACAGCGGTATCAAATTGGGTATCGAGACTCATGGAATTTCACTGGTATCGGTGTCAACTACTAAATTTCTGGTATCGTAACATCCCTAGATTCAAGCCTTCAAAAGTGACGGTTAAGTGTGTAAATGTTTTACCTCCTCCGGTCGGGTGGCCCGAGACAGTTTGGGAGATTTCTTGAACATTCCACTGAAAACACCTCCTTTCTCCTGCTACGTGAACAAAAAGAAGAAACTCACTGTCAAAGCCTTTTCTTACTGGTTTCCTTGTGAGAACGCTTTGGCTAAAATTGTTTCATTGAGAGTTTGTACTGAATACAGAAGAGAAATATGTAAAGCTATACAATTAAAATCAAAATGTTGTATAAACCTTTCTTTTACCGGAAAAAAAAGACTGAATAGTTACATCCAAAAAAAAGCTTTTTGTTTGCGCACTGGAAAATAACTGTGCCTTTTAACATATGCAGAGGACAAATATCATGCTTCTTTATTAACTAGTCGAAGCTTGAAAAGCTTTATAGTTAGTAGGGATTAAACATTATTTAATTTTTTCACTTGGTTCAAAAATAGAGAGCAACTGGAAACAGCACCATTTGTTATGTTTTCCATAACTTCAGTAATTCCACTCTTATTGTGTAATTTGGGCTATGTAAAAATGATTGTTCCATTTCAGCACATTTGAAATCGGAGATGAGTTGGGGTATTAGCGGGGAGGGTGGTCAGTGTATGGGAGGGTTCAAAGCACATATAAGATTCAGCCCCCCCATCCTCAACCGTTATAACTTTCATGCATTCTCTTACTTTAGTGGTGTTGTTCTCAGACAACTCATTGCTGTCTGCTGGCCCCGTTTGCTGCGACTGTTTATTCTGAAACGAGACGATAAACAAACAGTTCAATTGCGTCTCAGTGGTTCGTTTGATCAATGAACACAATGATACACACAATCAGTTACAAGTTTTGTTTCCTGTTTGGTGTATGTTTTCAAGTTCTGTTATCACCTTTCAAAGATTCATATTTTACTATTTGTTTTTCTAATGGTTAAACGCAAGAACATAGTGCCACAATGCATTGTGGAGTATGCAGGTTTATGTTATATTATAATGTAGCTATAAGCAGATATAAGGTTATTAATGTATTTGTCAAAAACTGTAACTTCTGGTGTATAAATACAATAAATGACAATATACAGTAGTAAAACACAGTTGTAATAATATAAAATATGTTTTCACAGGAGAAGTTGTGATTGCTGACAAATTCTGTACTTTGATTAACGCTTACAGATGTCTTTATACCTGCTTACAACTACATTAGTGTGTTATTCAGTTCACCTCGTCAGTTTGAGCCGCTTCTGTTGGTTTCTTCTTGAACATCCCGCTGAATATTCCTCCTTTTTCCTGAAACAGACACACAAACATCGCACACACGCTCGGTTATGAAAGATTTATTTTGGTCAAGGTCAGGTCACTGAAGGACCAATCTCCTAGGCTGTGTGTACACTCTAATTAAAGATAACTTTATCAGTGCAAACACAAAGCTGCTCACCTTATTGTTGCCGTTTTCAGACAGGCTGTCGTTGCTGGCAGACAGCTCACTATGAACACTCAGATTGTCCTGAAACACCAACATGACATAAAAGTGAAAAAGCACAGACAAAAAAACTTGTAACTTTTTCAAGTTGTATTTTAAGAAGGAGAAAGACATTTTTGTCACTCACCTGTGTAGGTGTCTCATCTGTTGGTTTATTGGCTTTTTTAAGGATGCCAGAGAAGAAGTTTCCCTTTTCCTGTAGAAAATGAAACAGTGTGTTTGTGACAATACAAATACAGATATATATAAAACCGAACATACATCCACCCCACCATAAGGACGCTGCACAAAACAACAAAAAACATCTCAGACATTTGCTCCCAAAGTCCCATAAAACCTGTCTGAATGTTTTATTAATTTATATGTCTGCTTCTCCAGTGGAATAAGGGCAGCAATCTCTGCCATCCACACTTTACAGAAGAGGATGAAACCTTTTCTATATGTGAATGCAGAGATTTCTTCGGATATTTGAGGCACATCTTTCAAATAATTTCATTACAGTGGCTGAATGTTTGGAAACATAACGTTTCTGGCAACACAGGAAACTTTTCTCGACTCTGTAGTTTCACTGGGAATCCACATAAAAAGCGAGTAGAGGAAGTTTTTATTTATTGATTCACCAACTTTACAGCTGTCTCTTTTGGGCTTCACTAGCGCAGCAAACACTTCAAAAAAAAAAATTCTATGTGGACTGGCAGTTGGCACTGAATACACCCTGAAATCTACTAAAACAAGACTTACCTTATCTTCTGCTTCTTCTGCATCTTCAGGATCACTGTCTGCTTTGCTTAACTGGCGATGAAATGGCAAAACAATGAGCAAGACAAAAACTTATGGTCAGAAAATGAGCAGAGGAGTTGGTGTTACCGTCACAGCAGGAGACGATGATTTCTCTTTGGGTGTTTTCCGAAACATTCCAGCGATCAGACCTCCAATGTCCTGAACGAAAGGTTGAGAGAAAAAAAAAAAAATCTAATGAGAAGCTGCCTTTAAGGTTTTCTTATTGGGATTCTTATTCTAATTGGGAATGTTGAATACCGTCTTCCCTTCTCTGCCTGTTGACATTTAAAAACAATGAAAATAATGTAACCGTGTGGCTTCACCAGCATTAAAAAGGAAGTGTAGATGGTGGTTTTCATTTGATTTGATTAGATTTTCAAAAGAGTTTCCTCTTTCTTGTTCTCTGTCACTTAAAAGGTACAATGTGTAGGATTTGGTGGTATCTAGTGGTGTGGTTGCAGATTGCAACCAACTGAGTACCCCTCCACTCAGGTTGCCAAGGGTGCATCCAAAAGCTCTTATTTGTCGTTTCCTCGCTCCTCGCTTGAACCAAAAGTTGTTCTGGTGCGCCATCTTGAAGCCCGTCCCAAAGCTCTTATTTCTGCACGGAGGAGCGAGGAGCGAGGAGGGATCTCTCAGGAGCGATGATACACGAGAGCAGCGTTCACGGAAGTCTTTTACCGACCGACACGCCCCCTCATTGGATATCAGTTACTGATCGAACGCTGCTGCCAATTGGACTGATCTGATAACTTTACCTCTCAACATCACTGGAGTTTCATACCGGAGTGAAGACAGATCACAGATTAAACGTTTCATATTTTAGTTGTCTTCTGATTCACCATCTAGTTAAAATCAGTGTTAACTGAAGGTGTGAACAGCAGCAGAAGGACCTGCAGTAGCTCTCCTTCACACACCGCGATGTGAAGCAGCCTGTCACTGAAAGAGCTTTATAAAACCTGACAAACGGGTCTAAAACATCTTTCTGCATTTATTAGAAAGATTTTTCTTTTCATGATCTGTTATTTCCCCCGTTAACTTTTATTAATGATAATATTGAAGTCATAGAAGGGGGGGAGTCTGTCTGTCAACAACAACAAACACCTGTTACATCAGTTATCCACATTTCTATTCAGTCACATGAGGCTGATAATTCCTGAACATCAGGTTTGATATGAGTTATATCATTTACATTTTCCCTGAAACATTCAGCTTAATAAATAATGTCCGGTGTTCAAAAGACACCATTATTCTGGGTTATTAAATAATGAATTCACAATCAGAATATCAATAACTACAGACGCTAATAATGAATAAATGATATAAAGATATTGATCCAGTAGAGATGGTTCCTGGTCCTCTAAGCAGGACTCAGTCCACAGTAGAAATACAGACTGCAGCTGTTATTCATGTGCAGGTGTTAAACAGGTAACAGACTACAGAGAGGAAACACTGCTGCTCTACCACTGATAATAACTGTGTGTCTTTATTAGTATTATTAGTACAGTTCAGACACAAACTCCATCAAAAGTCTCTACAGCTGTTAAAGCCAACTGACAGCTGATCCAGCTGCGATTAGCTGCTGCTGTCATCAGAAACGGACGCCGCTTCACGTGACGGTTCAGAGAAAATGACGTCTCATTTCTCTTAAAACATATTTCCTCGTTTCCTCTCTCCTCGCATGGTTTCCTTGCAAGGAAAAGACGCAAGTGAGGAAAACGTGGATACAATTAAGAGCTTTGGGATGCACCGTAAGTGAGCCGCCAAAACGCCGTCCTTACCAAAATAACACTACTTTAGGAGCAACGGAAGTTAGACGGCGGCTGGTGGTACCACGGCAGAGCAACATGGTGGACTCCGTAAAGAGGACCCGCTTCCTATGTAGATATAAACGGCTCATTCTACGCTAATGAAAACATAACAATTCTTAGTTTCAGGTGATCATACACTAATGAAAACACAGTGATGAATATTATATTCCATTTCTGCTTATGCTAAACACTGTACCTTTAGATATCACAACAGTGGCTGAATAATGATTTTGTTTGTCTGGAAAAAGCAGAAGCAGAACTGGCTTGTTAACATGAGCGGAGCCAGTCAAACTATTGTTAATCTCTTACCTGTTTGGCTTCTGCATTCTTTTCCTGCTTGTTTTTTTCTGCGGATTGTTCCTTTTCTGAGCCGGCATCCTCTGCGCTGGGATCTGGACTTGGGTCTCTGCTGGCCTTAGAGAAGAGTCAACAATCTTCAGCACAATATGATCATCCTGAATTAATTAATAATACAACCAGACAAGAGAAGACACCGACATTTAAACTATGTGCATACTATTGGTCCAAAATATGTCCTATTCCTTTTGCACAATTTATCATCTCAAAGTGTCTCCAAGATTAAAAATCCTTCTCCAACCACTTAGACTTCACCTCACCACCTATGTTATATTTACAGCTGCTTTATGAATACAATAATGACGTGGAATTGGGACATAGGATGCCTTAAAAGTCCTAAAGAATTTAGATAACTTTGCTGACAACTGAGAATTGTCACAAATTTTAATTCTTTAATATGAATAAATTCTAACCAATGAGATGCAAGAAAGGTGATTCACCCAATCGGGTAAATCAAATGGGGCTGAGCCATGAATGCCAAAAAATGTCAAATTGTCAAGGTTTTACACGCTGACACTGAGATAATCTTTTCTAGGTATTTTTTGGGGGGCAATTTATGTCTTTATTAGTGAGTTGACAGAGAGAGATGGGGACTAACATACAGCAAAGGTCCCAGGCTGGACACGAAACAGAAATGTTATAGTTCATGGTCACTGTCTAAACCCCCAACTATAGATTATATATATATATATATGTATAGAATATATATATGTAGGAGTGGACGTTTTCACCGTGACGTCACCCACTGGTTTGTCGACTGCCATTATAAAGCATCTTGGTTTTTGGCCATCGCCATCTTGGTTATTTGCAACCAGAAGTGACACAAGAGGGTGGACCTAAGTACAACTGAATGCTGAGACATTTTTAGGTGACCAAAAAGGTTCTAATTAACTTTCATGAACTGAAAACACACAGTGAAAGGGTTAAAGTTCTGAGTCAAAAACACGGACAACGCTGTGGTAGGGACCTGTCAATCACAAGGTAGCCACGCCCTAAAGCATCCCCTGCTTTATGGTCTATTTGACTCTAAATGGGACCATAATTTACTAAATGAGCATCATGCTGTATTGAAGAAGACTTGAAACTAGTGATTGAGACCATAAACTCATGTTTACAATGTTACTGAGGTAATAAATCAAGTGAGAAGTAGGCTCATTTTCTCATAGACTTCTATACAATCAGACTTCTTTTTGCAACCAGAGGAGTCGCCCCCTGCTGGCTATTAGAAAGAATGCAGGTTTAAGGCACTTCAGCATTGGCTTCACTTCTCAGACCCCGGAGTTGCCCACTGCTCCCAACCCTGCAGGGCACCTTGACAGTCAGGTAATCTTTTGATCCAGCTCCAATAATATGCCATAAAGTAAACACTAAATTGCATATAGGGGGTAAATATACAAGGATAAACTGCATTTACTCCAACAAAGCAGAATGATGAAAGCTGTCTACAGACTTCTTTCTTTTAATGTGACAATCAGTAAAAAAAAAAAATAATAAGATCAAATCATTCACAAGGATTCATCCAGGCAGTCTGAGCAATTCTTATTAAAATGCATCGTTTTAGCCAAAGACAACACATTTAAATATCTTTAAAATCAAAGCAATCCAAGTCACATTCAAAAAATGTAAGCATCCTAAAAGCGGTTACTGTACCACCACCACCACCACCACCACCACCACCACCACCACCACCAGCAGACTTCCATGTAAAATGTCACCACTGTAAAATAAAATACTGCAGCCACCACCAGCGGAACACTAAACCAGATGGTGCTTCATACCTTTGGTGACGACTTGATTTGCAACCCTTTCATTACTCCCTTCAGACCGCCCTGTCAATCACAGTCACATGTCACAAACCAGCTGATGACATCAGCAGTGGAACGAACACATACACAAACACATATGCACATACACACACTCACACACACACACACACACACACACACACACACACACACACACACACACTCACACACTCACACACTCACACACCGGTTTGCTGCCAGGAGCTTGTTTGGCTGCGACATCGTCAGTGTTTTCCTCTTTGCCGTGGACCACGTAACTCTGAGGAGGAATGAAATATCAGGTAAACAGTGAAAAACACATTCTTCTTCATACTGTATAACTACTGTGCAGCTCTAAAACAATGTATGTTTGTACGTATAGTATGTTATCCTATCATACATGTTTATGCTTAATGTGTGTTTGTTTCTTCTATTTGATAATTATGAGACTTTTTCATTGAACAACTTACTGGACAACATTGACTTGAGTCATGAACGGCAGCTGAGACATGCCGATACAAACCTACTGTATGTCTGAATAAACACTTGTGTTTCATGCATGTACACACCCACCTGCTTGTTACCAGGAACCTGTTTAACAGAGGTATTGTCAATTTTTTTAACCTTTACACACACATTTGTATTTTTATATATTTTATATGTATATTAATTTCTTATTTATATTTCATTTTTACTGATATTTTTATATTTACATTTTTACATGTACTTAATTGCTTTAAGTAAAAAAGAGGTTAAAAAAAAAAAAGCCAATAGAGATTCAGGATTTGACCCAGTTGTTGATCCTCCAGTCAGTGTATGATTTACTGTAGAGTACATATTTAAGTGAATCACATTTGTATAAACATCTATAAGATGATGCACGTATCAGAATAGATGTTGTAGCACTGCATTTTTGTAAATGAATATGCTCATTTATGACCATCAGTTATACCATGGCAAATTCTCCTTCTTGACTGGATGGCAGGTGTAATTTGAAATTGTGTACAGGGACCCCTAAAATACTTTTCCACTGTGTAAGGTGTATTACACTCCAGATAACGATGGCTAGATTTTTTTTTCTCATACTTCGTCACAAGTTAACTTACATTTTTTTTTTTTTTTTTTTTTTTTTTTTTAAATGGGTGATGTTTTCAACAGAGGCTCTTGTTTGTATTTGGTGCGTGTTAATGGTATAATTTAAAGGAATAGTTTTCCCCCTGGAGTGCCAACAGGCACGGGAGCAAAGCAATGTACTGCTGAGGACGGGACAGCTGCAAAACATATTTTAGCCAAAGAAAGGCCCACCTAAAAAAATCAACATCAGTTTAAGTGTGCGCAATATTTTGAATATTTTCACCACTTTACCTGCCGTCAGACAGCCCTTTCCGACGGGGAACTGAGGCAGTTATCTATGCTCTCTTCAAAGCCACAAGATTCCATTGACAAAAACATTAATTTTACTTGGCAGAACACGGGAGTTGCTGGTCTACCGCTGCCTCCATCGGTTAGTTTGTTTGTGTTATTGTGTGACTTTGGTGAATCTGAACTAACCATTCAAAACACCAAAGTTACACAATTATACAAACAAATAAGGCTGTGTATTGGCAAGAATCTGGCGATACGATATGGATCTTGATACAGGGGTTACGATTCAATATATTGCAATTTATTCCGATACTGTAAGTAAAGTGGTATACTGTGCCATTTAAATCAAATTTTAGGAAAACTGTCATATCATATTATAAAGAACACACCACCATATGCATAAAAAGTATTGACTGAGTTAATCTTGCATGTAAACTATTAATTAAAAATTGACACATTGTTTTTGAGAATCAATACAGTATCACAAAACATAATATCTCAATATTCAATATTTTCTTACACCCAGCAGACCAGCAACCCCTGTGTTCTGCAAGGTAAAATTACAATGGTCTGGTTGCTTTGAAGAGAGGATAGATAATGGCTTTTTATGTGGCTGAAATACATTTTGCTGCTGCCCCCGTCCACAGCAGTATATTGCTTTGCTTCCATGCCGGTAATCCTGTTTTTTTCTCCAAACTGGGGCAGTGCCAATCGCCATCTACTGTAGGTAATATACTGACTATGGATAAGTACCACATACAACCCCACTTCAAAAAAATCCAAACTCTTGTATCTCTTCAAGATGTTCAGGTATAAGGAAATATGGATTCAAGAGTGCAACATGATCATTTTCTCCTCTAACTCTAACCTTGTTTTTTTTTTTATGGTAACACCCTGCTGTGCGTTATTGCTTACATGATGGACAGAACACAAAAAATAAACACTACAGTAAAGCAATAAACCTGTTCAATACCATAATCTTAAAAATAAACATAAGATGATATGGGTGTGGTGTACAGTGTGTACACTGTGTACAGTGCAGAGAAGAGCTGCAGGTGCATTTCTTACTGTGAACGAAGGCGTTTTCTCTTTTTGGCTCCGTCGAAACAATCCAGTCAGGACCGGCTGATCGATCTACAGAAAAAGTACAAGTAAATAAAGAGGAAGACATTTCATATACTGTTTATGAATTAGGTCAGAGCTGCAGTTAATAACTCTGGCTGTAATACCTTTTTGATCTCTGCTTCACTTTTGGCATCTTCGGATTGGCTCTGATGAGGAAAAGGAAGGACAACGATTCAGAAATTTATAAAAACAACCAAGAGGGAACATGACATTTCCTTGTGTGCGTGTGTACCTGTGCGTCCTCAGCCTGTACCCTCCTGCGTTGGCTATATCTGGTTGCTATGTTAAGTTCCTGCACACATATACACAAAGAAACAAAAAGCCCATAAGGGAACAATAACACAAGGTATTTGGAACAGGAAAGAAACATGAAACCTTGTGTAGCTCTGGGTGATTCTTTACTGTAAACTGTTTTCACACTAAAGACACACAGACTCCAGAAAGGTTGCAAATCATCTCCATTTTCAATCAACTCAATTATCAGCTCTGTGCTTAGCTTTAAACATGAGAAACATTTCCTGTGTGGAAGTTGAACTGAATTCTGACTGCATTGATGAGTATTGTTATATATTAGAGCATGTGGGTGTACTGTACCTTTTCTGTGGGTCTGGGTGGAACCACAGGAGTTTGGATCAAGTTTCCATTAGCCTGATAAAGATTGAAAAAAGGTGACAATACACAAAAAGAATGGTATCAGACTATTTGGTCAATAATGCACAAAGTATATGAAGGCAACAGTAAGCAGATTATTGGTTAAAAGGGACAGTGTGTGACATTCCGGGGATCTATTAGCAGAAATGGAATATGATATTCATAACTATTAGGTGTGTAACAATCCATCGATCTGGATTCATATAACAATTTAATAATCAACAATGCAACATATCAATGCAAATATGCCCTTATTTTATAATTCTTTACTGATAAACAAAATGTGCACTTAAACATAAGAAATGTGGCACTTTATAGTGTTCTACAGGAGGTATATGTTTATTGTTTTAAAAGAATATTGTTTTTCATTTAAATGTCTGGAAGAGCTCAGTAATAAAATTGTCAAATCCTATTTTAGTTGTTTTTTTGTGAGTTGATATAAATGTAACCGATTGTGTTAAATGGGCATATGATATCGTCTCATATTGATCTCTGTCCCCTGAATTTAATTTAATTGAATCAAAATCATATCGTGGCAGATATCAGCAAATATTGTATCGTTGTAATATCAACCAATGTAATATCGTATTGTGATTTACACCCTTTATAATTATGTTTTCTTTAGCTGTATAATCACCTGAAAATAAGAACCACGGAGTCCATCATGTTTCTACAGTAACCCAGAACAGACAAACCAAACACTGGCTCTAGAGAGAGCCTTTCATGTTTTTACGTTACCTGAAGGCCACCGTAGTTCTCAGACACGCTTGTTAAACTGCGGTAACGTGAGCTGCAGAGTGCAAAACCATGTACCGCCAGCCGCCGTCTTCTTCCGTTGCGCCTAAAGTAGTGTTATTATGGTATGGATGGCATCTGAGCGAGGTAAACGGCTTTACCACTGTTTTACACTCGGCAGCTCACGTTACTGCAATGAGCGGTACTCGGTAGCAATCGGTAGCGGTAGTAATCATAAGATGTTTATTCATTATGAATATACAGTATACATATATCCATACTGAAAGTAGTAACTAGCAGCTGCAAAACAAGCTGCAAGGGCAAGTGAGCAGCGTCAATATAACGTTACGGCCATTAAAAATGCTTGTTTTTTGGCTCAGATTGTTATTACAAGTGTCAATGACATCGAAAATCTTTTATCGAACACGAAGCTACGCTTTCTGTACTCCAACACAACAAACTCTGCCCGGCTGACACTCACGTTTCCACCATGAATGTATTCCACTATTCCACCGTTGTCTTCTAGCGACACGTCACCTCGTCAGATTTCACAACGAGACTTCTCCTTCAGCGAGACGTTTTCCATAATGTCAGAAACTTATAACAATCAGAGCCTGTCATGGTAAAAACAAGCACTTTTGATGGACGTAAATGACGGCGCCAGCTTGCCCAAATAGCATCATATTGCAGCCCGTCAGCAGCTGCCGTTTAAAGCGCTCTCCCTCAATACTGGACCAGTTTCAGAAACTGTTGTTCCTATTAGTCAGTTAGAAACAGAAAGATGGGGAAATGGGATCCAGGTTGAAAAATACGTAAGTTACACAATGTCTTTTTGTCTTCTAAATTTAACCAGATATTCTTACATGCAGGCTCAATCTAAGGGGCTTCGTCACATATCATCTCCTCCCCACCTTTCATTTCTCTCTGTTCTTCTATCTAGTAAAACATAAACAATGGCAACATTTTTTTTTTTTTTAAATCACATACAGTAAATACCTCATTGTTTGATGCTCTTTTCATTCGGTATTGTGTCTGACTCAGTTCCTGCACAGAAAACACAAATCCATTTTTTAAAAAAAGTTGAGTCTCTCTGCAAATCAAAGTTAATCTTCTAAATAGGCCGAATATCCTAATTTCTTCTCCTGCTTCTTTAGTGACTCTTGTAAAAGATATTAAAAAGTTGTATGAGAAAACACACCAACAAAAATGCTTACACATAATGGAGAGAAAATTTAGTTCTTTCAGTTTTTAAGGCTTGCATCAGTTGATGATATTGTTGTGCTGATAACAACAGAAGACAGCTTGTATCAATAATCAATATCTTTAAAAGTGACTTTTTGTTTTACCAAAATTATGTGGAGTTGATAGATTAACCCCCCGTTTTCCTCCTCACGTAGT
Source organism: Sebastiscus albofasciatus (assembly GCA_916701655.1). NCBI lineage: Eukaryota > Metazoa > Chordata > Actinopteri > Perciformes > Sebastidae > Sebastiscus > Sebastiscus albofasciatus. Next base: position 9,459 of record CAKAOI010029650.1, on the reverse strand, counting down.
GGAAAAATCCTCTCCACTGGAACTCAAGCTAAATCATTTACTTAAATGTGACCAGATGTTTAAGGAATGTCGGCCCACCACACACGCCTCATAGAATGTAAATGCTGGGATACATAAAACAATTATATTATAGACCCTACATCACATCAGAGGCCTTGTTCAGACCTGGCATTAACATACGTCTCCACATGCGTCTTGAGTGACCACTTGTGATCCGATCTCACTTCCCTGCTCTGCAAATAAACACGTAGTAAACACACGGCTAATACAGCAGACATTGTGACGTAATATTACATGAATGTCAGTGGTAATATCCTACATATTTGTGAATTTTATTTCTAGAGCACCGGAACAACAAACACCAACACCTTTACCGAAAGTATGATAATAATGCACTTCCCGTGCCTAGTCTGTAAATACTTATGTAGCCTTTAGATATAGATATATTTTAATGTTGCTATAGCCTATGAAGAAAATACAGTTGTACCAACAGCATACAGTAGTGCACAGAAGCCGTTTCCATAAAGCGCTCGTGTCTGCCTGTCTATTCACATGAGGAGTGCAGAGACCCCACGGATCCAAGTGGGACGTCAGTTGAGTAGGCGGTCCTTAATGTGGCCCAGGACACATTCGCGTACACACTGCTAAAAGAATGTGGCCATATGCAGCTTAGACCACCTCTGAATGTGGTCTGATTTATCGGATCTCAATGCGTTTTTGGTGCATTCACACCTGTACTTAGAGCTGTCCACTTGTGATCCAATCACTGAGGATGCATGTTAATGCCAGGTCTGAACAGGGCCTATGATGACTGGCCTAGGCTGGACTTACAGTGTCTGCAGGTCGTTGAGGCACCAGAGGAGTTGGTTTCTCTAGTTTTTCTGGGTCATTTCTTTTTACCTGTAAAGAATCACCCTGAAGTCATATTCTTAAACAAACTACTGATGTTACAGCACATCCACTTCAGCAAACACATGATTAACTTTGTCACATAGCTAATCAAAGCTTCGGGTTTCTTACAGTACCTCTGCAGGCTTTGGGGGAGGCTTCGGCTGTGAACAGAGAAGAAAACCTGTGTTTGTATTGTATATATGATACATTAGGTTTGATTTTGGTGAGTTTGGAATTTTTTTTTTTATACATTCTACAATCAGTCTTGGAGAGTATTCAGACTGTGTAGTGCATTAGTTCAGTGTTTTTGTGTTGGATGTACATGTTCTCACCGGCTTTGGTTTCTTTTTGACTTCTGGCTTCACCATACACGCCTCCATCCTGTCTGTAAGAGCGACACAGAAATAAAGTGTAAGGAATAATCACAGGTTTGTGCTTGTTTGTGATTTCCACTTTTAAATACCAAATGGAAGTAAGAGACAAACACTCTCACTAACTTCTTCACAACATGCCTTGTGACATGCTGTAACAAGAAAAGTACAGGTGTAATTAATAACATAATAATTAATCATTAATTAACCCTCACATTATCAACTCTGTAATCCCACACAACCATCTTGAACACTCCTATGTCTTCAAACTGGGAATCTTTTCCATCTTTACCATCAATCCATTATGAGGTGAACGCAGAATAAAGCTTGTTTTTCATTTCCCAAGATCTTCCTTGAGCTCTATCACCACCATCCACAATTAGTTGTGATGTTTTGCAGCTGTGAGCAGCTCCTCTATTTCCTTGGTGCATTGCATATCGAGACATTAGTGTGCCTCAAAAAAAAAAAAAATCAAGCATGATTTAGTGTGCAATCTGACTTTTTTCAATAAACTGAATTTTGACCCCCATTTAGGGTGAATTAATGAATTACAGACTTAGAAACTTCCTAAAATCAGTGTGTAATATAGAATTGGGACACAGCTCTGGTAGTGTGCATTCTGGCTCACTGGGGCACTTAAATGCTACGGAGCGATCAATAGTGTTATTAGTAACACCTGTGATTTTCCTACTGTTTCAAGTCAAAATGTCTGCTGTTTGTACTGAGAGGCTTTTATGTTTAAATATGTAGAAATGCAGGTCAGTTGCTAATTTAGCTTTATTATCAAGCAAAATGCAGAAGTATTGTCTCACAAAACTCTATTGTCAGTCAAAACACATACAAGTGGCATACTGTTGCACTGGCTCATATGTTCCTTACATAATATATTTGACTTTTGAACTGCTCGTTAGATGAAACAATACATTTAAATATGTCATCTTATGCTTTGAGAAGTTTTTGCACAATTTTAATTATTTTTTATATCAAATGACTTATAATATTTAAATCGAGAAAATGTCTGCCCTACATAGCACAAATCAAAAAAAGTAAAACACTGCATTCAAAAGTACTCCAGTATCAGAAGTATAATGTACTCGCACCATATTTATAAGCACATCATGTTTTCTTGCAAAAAACTGTGCCTGTAAAGTAACTCTTATGAGCAGTATGTAAAGTAATGGAGTATAAGGAAGCACAAAAAGTACCCCTAACACAGGGGTCAGCAGCCTTTACTATCAAAAGAGACATTTTAGGCAAAAAGAAACAAAAATAAATCTGTCTGGAGCCACAAAACATTTGAGCATTGTGATGAAAGTAACACAGTTTATAGTCTAAGTATATAGTATATAAGTCTAATGCAGTGAGGGCCAAAGTGCCAATGTACTACGGAGTATTAGGGCCACATTGAGGGAAAAACATCTGAGATTTACAGAATAAAGTCATAATATTACGAGAAAAAAAGAAAATAACATGTAAAATTACTATTTTATAATATTATGACTTATTCTCACAATATTACGACTTTTTTCTCTTAAACTTCTGACTTTATTCTCATATTATTATATTATTTTTCTCGTAAAGTTATTACTTTTTTTCTCATACTCTTTTATTCTCGTAAACCTATGACTTTATTCTCGTAACATTATGAATTCATTCTCTAAATCTCATATTTATTTATTTCCCTCAATGTGGCCCTAATACTCTGTCGTACCATAGACCTACAACAATGATAAATCAAAATGAAAATGTAATCAAAAGAACAGTTCTTCATTTCCATGTTTATAAATCCACAGGGAGCCACTGGAGAGGAGCTGAAGAGCCGCAGGTTGCTTAAAGACCCCTGACCTGAACTGAACTTACAACCCTTGAGTTTAAGTTACTTTGTTATTAGCTAACATAGAAAAACTAGAGTAGCAAAATTCTACTAATTAATTGAAGTATTAATACAGGAGGAAACAGGCTCCATGTTGCAGTGGTCACTTAATGTATGAGTCATTTGGAGAAGTAACTACTACAGTACTCATTACTCAGCTGTAGTGTTAGCTCTCGTTAGTTGTTATTGGATGTTAGCTAGTTTAACAGCTGACAACTGTTAGCTAACGTTAGCTCACTGTTAAAAACACGCTCGTCATTTAAACGGACGGTAAATAATAATATTCTAAAAGTCTAAAACGCTAAAACATAGCGTGTCAGACTGAGCGGTTTCACCTACCGAGTATGTTGAAGACAGTTGAGAGAAACTTCACATTTAGTTTTAACCAGATAACGTCAGACAGAGAGCAGACAGGCGGCTCCTTCACTGTCACCTCATCCCCCCAGGAGTTTATAAACTCCACTACACCCGCACAGCAACATCTGCACGCAGGAGGCGTTCACAAGCTCCTCAAAAAGATCCGACATTACAGCTCTTCACCCAGCACACATGTGTATGTGGGGCCCATGTGCGAAGTAAATGGGCTGAAAAATGGGCCCTATATGGGATTGTCCATGGTTTCCATAATGACCCAATGTCAATTACCCTTGTGGGTTTCATGCAGGAGTACACTGGGTGTTAAATGGGCCCAATCTGGGCAACATAAACCAAAACCCATCTCGACCCCAGGTTACGTTCTATGTGGGAACTACATGGGGACTACATGGGCTGAAATATGGGTTGTAAGTGGGTTTGTCCACAGTTTCCATGTTGGCCCCATGCACTAATTTCCCAGTAGTGACCCAACTAGGACCCACACAGGTACCTCACATGGGGAGCCCATTTGGGACCAACTTAGTTGAACCAAGTGGGCGCCATTTGTGTTGCCCATTCTGAGCCCATGTACTAATTTCCCATTAGTGACCCACCTAGAACCCACTTGGGTAGCCCACATGGGGAGCCCATATGGGTCCAACTTAGTTGACCCAAGTGGCTCCCAGATAAGATGCCCATTTTGGGCCCATACCCACTTGGTACCCAGGTACCCCCAGAATAACCCATGTGGGGCCCACATAACCATGTTGGCTGGGCAGTCACAACTGACTCAAGAGCTTTTGGTTTTCAGGCTACAATATAAATAGTGTTGAATTTATTTACATGATAATGATATATTGCTTAATCCTTCCCCACTTTTTTTCACATATATTTCTACAAAAAAAATATGACTTTCACACTCAAGAAACAGGTGTGATTACCGCACTTCAGTACTTGAAATTTTGTGTTTATTGAAAAATCTTATTAAACACTGGTAGGTGTCATGTAGAAAAGAAATATCATCATGATAATTATTATTAAGCTTATTTAAATGTATTTATTTATTTTCCATTCCTTGTAAATTATGACAATTTACCCTGCACATTAATTTACGCAACATCATTTTTATTTGTATCTCCCTTTATTATATATATATATATATATATATATATATATATATATATATAGGGTATGTGTCTTTTCTGGGCTGATCCTCTTTGACTCCCTCAGCTATTCCACCACTAATCGAGCCTCCAGCCTGTTTGAAACACGACCGTCAGGCCGAGTGCGTGTTGATCTGTTTGGTTGCTGTTTATTCTCTCGCAGCTCATCAGTCTCCTCGCATGTTTAGCTCCAACTCAAACACCATAATGCTCTTATTTCACCCCGAGTGTGAGTGTGTGTTTATCCTGTGTGACAGCTGTATGTGCAAAGTGTGGAAACATGCATGTGAGTCACGCCGAGGACACTGAGTCAGATTGCACCACGTTGTTGGATGACGTGTTAAGTGGAGAGCGTTGTATTCTTTCACCGGAGTCGACGTGCAGCTCAGTCGGTGTGTCTTTGATTCAAGACCTTTTATTGTCAAAACATGGCACGTTTCTATATTAAGAATACGCTGTCAAATACAATCTATATCAGAAATACTTTATTTTAAATGATATTTTAAAAAGTTGGATGTATTTATTATTGATGTTTGTGGAATTAATCCAATAAAACAAAGTCAAGTATTTCCTCCTGAAAGGCAGTGGAAGAGAAAAACAAAGTCTGAAATATGACTGGTGTTTCTGCAGAACTGCATTCAAGTCAAAATATTTATTTCTAAGCTCCATTATAAACAAGACGAAGCAATGATCATTCACATTCCTCTCTTATGTAATGGCCCCATTAGAACATTCTCTTTCAGTTTGGCAGCAACAAGAATTTTTGGAATGAATGATTAAAAATCGGGAGAAATATTTCTCTCTTTGTCAAAAGGAGAAAGTCGAACTCCATTTCTCCCTCTTCTTCTTCTTCTTCTTCTTCTTCTCCTCTCTCTTTTAGGTTGCTGCCTGGAGGCCCGAGGTCACGTTGCCGCTTAATTAGCGAGATGCTCGAAAAGGCTCCCGGCAACGTCGACACAAGACGTCGACAAGATCCCACACGACGTGTTGCCCCGGGTTTCCATGATTCATCCCCGCGGAGAGAGATGTGATGTCACTGCGCTCATGTAGGATTAATCCTCCGCTGCGTGTGAAGTGTGTCGTTGCTTAAAGGCAGATTGGGAGAACGTAATGGAGGGTTATGAGACCTGGGGGTGGCGGTGGGGGGGTTGGGGAGCAGCTGGGGCTGTTGGTTCTGGTGCTGATATGGGTCAATGTTGATGGATGGAATGGATGAATTTCTTTTCTCTTTTTTTTAATTTCCAATTTTCCTCTGGGAAATAATGTCTGTGGACAGAAAAGAAGCTCTCAATATTGTTGCGGGTCTGTTTGCTTGGCAAAGACTCATTATACTGGATATTACTGTGGCAGGAGCCCAGAGGGGGGGGGGTGGACCCTTCTGATGAAAATATTGATGACCCTGAAGCCAAAAATATATAAGTGAAAGTTTCAGAAGAAGAGTTTGTGAGTTTGGAAACTTCCAGATGAGCCGAGGTGCTGTGAGCCGCTGACTGATGCTCAACATCTACAGAGGAGATTTCCATCAGAACAACGGGCGGTAGAACGGACGTTCAGCTACTTCTCATCCATGTTGGGTTATTTGCACATATCAGTGTAACTTGAGCATTCACAGCAGGCTGTCAAGGTCAAGGGCAAGGACAACTTTATTATCCCCTAGGGCAGGGCTCAGCAACCTTTACTGTCAAAGACACATTTTAGGCAAAAAGAAAATCTGTCTGGAGCCACAAAACATCTGATCATTATGAAGAAGGTAACTCAGTTTATAGTCTAAGTACATAGTATATCAGTCTAATGCAGGGAGGGCCAAAGAGACAATGTACTACGGAGTATTAGGGCCACACTGAGGGGAAACACATCTGAGATTTACAAAAAAAAGTCAGAATATTACGAGAAAAAAAGAAAATAACTTTATTCTCGCAATCTCAGATTTATTTTTTTTCCTCAATGTGGCCCTAATACTCCGTCAATAAACACAATAAATAGCTTATTAAAGGCGATTAATACAAAAAGGCTTACAACATACAGCATTACAGGAAACCAATGGCAGTCGGAACAAAAGAATTTCTGAGCCTGTCGGTCCGACATGTAGGCAAACTGTACCTGCGGCCTGACGGCAGCAACCTGAACCCAATGGGAAGACTAGGATCAGCCTGGACCGACTGAGCCTTCTTCAAAGTCAAGTCATTGAGGGTGGCACACTTTGACTTTGACCCTGCAACCTGTTCCTGTTGTTGAGGGTGGACAACCCGTACCAGCTGATAAAAGAGAAAGTCAAGACAGACTCGATAAAACAAGAATAACACATTTTCATCAAAGTGTTGTCCAACTAAAAACTACAAAGTTTACGGTAAAAATAAATCTGCTGATGAGCTTTTTGACTCCCAGCAGGCTGTAAGACGATATTCTATTCATGTGTTGTTGCCATGATTGACTGGCAGTAAAATAAAAGTATAATTGGTTGTTTTTTTCCAGTTGTGAACATCTGGAGTTTCATTCTCCTGGTCTAAAGAGTTAAACTGAGCTGTTAGATTGTGTGGGAGTCTGGATTAGGTGATGATTGGTTATGTGAAACTACAGGAAGTGAAACCGCGTCAGCTGTCAGCACCGAGGTGGAGACGTTACTGACTCTGCAGCAGCTTAACTGCTGAATCTGTGTAGTGGTGTTTCTAACAGCGAGGACATCAAACCGCCTGCACAGTTTACATGCTGCTCTTTATTTCCCCACGCTTACGGTAACATACAGGCACCACATCACGTGTCCCGTTAACCCTTGACCTCCCGGAGGTGACGCATACTACAGTACCAATCAGCTGAACAACATCAGAAGGTGTTTTCTTTGTTTCTGATGATGGAGCCACACAAATACAGAAGAAGAAGAAGAAGAAGAAGAAGAAGAAGAAGAAGAAGATGATGACCATGATGACCATGATGGCGATGAAGAAGAAGAACTTTATTAATCCCTCCTGCAGAAATTTTATTATTTCACTCTTGTCATTTTATTACACACAACTAGGAAATACACATGTTGTGCCACATAGCCACACAATAATATATTATATTGTATTATATTATTGATAAGTTGAATAATAAAGGCCCATCTTCAATCACTCAGAATAAAAGCCAACTGGTGTTCTGCAGATAAAAAATAAATATTTAACTAAAATAAACAATGAATACTCAAATATAAAATACACTGTATAATATGCAGTCATCGTAATTTTTAAGTACATGAAAGAATTTGATATATCAGAGTTTTTAATACAGTGATTTCTTGCTGTTTCCTTCTGTTTTGAAATGTTTGAAAATGTAACATAAAACGTTTTAGGCGGTAGTTCTTCCAATTGTGTGGTTTGTTCGTTGATTTCCTGTTTCAACATGTCCATCCTGAATTGTGTCTGTGTATTTTGTCTCAAAACTTGGCTGAGATTCATGTGACTATGGTTTAGCTGTTTGAGGACCGCGGACGGCGCAGGTTGTTGTGTTTAGAGGGCGTGACGGAAGGTGTGGCGCTGTCCGTCGTACTGAAACGGAGCGGAGGACACAGACAGACACACCACCTGGTGGAAAGACTGAACCCAGAAGAGTGGAGCAGCACGTTACGAACACGGGTGTCCACATCCGTTGGTGTCTAATGTGAGAACTAGCTGATTTTCTACTCTTTATTTCTGTTTCTCGTTTAAGCACCAATACGCCAAAGCAAAGTCCTTGTGTGTGAAATAAAATAAATATAACAAAAGGAAAATAGCTAAAGCAGCATCTCCTCATCTGTCTCCAGGTAAGAAAGGAAAGAAATGTGAGACTGTCCCTTTAAAAGGAGAATCACTACTCTGTGTTCAGCCAACAAGCCCAGACAGACTGACAGCTTCCTCTGCTGAGAACGGAGGTTGACTGTTGGGAATAGACGCTCCGATATGGGATGGAAATAATAAAACACTATGTGATGAAGAAAATAACACAACACGGCTCCAATATATCTGGATACGTCCCGATGTGAAAGCAGCTCTGAGCTCTCTGAGAAACTCGTCTTTTAATCTCCAAACTGCAGGAAAAGTCTGGGTGGAAGCCGGACGGACGTTTGTAATGAAGTGATTCTGTATCGAAGAGGAATCCGCCCGGTCGACTGCTTATTGGTTTCAGACTCTGGGGCTCAGCATTAGAGGGTTTGTGGGTGATTGATGATGTCTTCCTTTAATCAGAGAGGTGATTCATCAGGGTTTTATTTTTCAGGATTTCAGGTGTTTGTGACACATAGTTCCCATTCATTTCTAATCAGAAGCACATTAGTGTTGTTTCTCTCTCTCTGGATCCTGATCACATCTTTGATTAGTTTCTGAAGTAAAACATGCTAATCTCTGCCAGAAACCGTCAGCTCCACTGGAAGTGAGGAGAGGTCTCTGTAAACGGCTGTCTTCCTTTAAAGTAGATGTAAATACTCATTCATCTATTTGGGAGTTATTAACAGTAGAAAGCTACATTATGTTTACAATATGTTTTTATTTTTATTTTGTAATATGATGCAAAATGAGGGTAAGTTCATTTAAACCTTTAATACCTGTCTTTCTCAGGTGAGGGTACCACAGGAGGCTCATATTGTCTTTGAGAGACTGAGTGCCATTAAATGATTATTTGTTAAATCCCTCCCCACAAACAGCACCGGACCAATCAGGGTGAGCCAACTATCATTAGTCACAGCAGGCGTGTCAAGCTTTGGATTTCTCTGCATGTTGAAGCGGTGTGTATCGGGGCTGTAGTCTGAATACAAAACGTTTGGAGGGTTTGTTTTAAGAGTAAAAGAATGCATTATATA